>RJWJ010019217.1:0-30566 GCA_004363605.1 Indri indri | reverse complement strand
ATTGCAAAGGTGTGGAAACAGCCCAAGTGCCCATCAATACATGAGTGGATTAGTAAAATGTGGTATATGTATACCATGGAGTACTATTCAGCTTTAAGAAACAATGGTGATATAGCACCTCTTGTATACTCCTGGATAGGGTTGGAACGCATTCTACTAAGCGAAGTATCCCAAGAATGGAAAAACAAGCACCACATGTTCTCACCATCAAATTGGTAGTGACTGAACATCACATAAGTGTACATATAAGAATAACATCTATTGGATGTCGGGTAGGGAGGGAGGGGGAAGAGGGAGGGGCGAGGGGGAGGAGGGGACGGATATATGCATACACAAAGGGTGCAATGTGCACCCTCTGAGAGATGGACATGCTTGGGACTGGGACTTGGGGGGAAGGGGGGGCAAGGGCATCATACGTAACCTAAACACCTGTACCCCTATAAACAACAAACAATAAAAAAAAAAAGAAAAAAAAAGACATTAAAAAAAAAGAATGCTCTTTCTAAAGACTTTAGATTATTCACATAATTATAAAATGAGCATTGAAAATACCTCTTCAAACACAGTGATTTTTATTAAATGTTGATGTGTATTCTTCTCACAGTTTTTTCCTACTTTTATCCATATAGTATATGCTATTTTCCTCCAAATTGATCCTAATGTATTCATAAATCAGCATTCTTCTTTTTAAAATATCACGTGCAACCTCCCATGTTGTTATTTTTCTACCTAAGCTCAATGGCTGCATAACATTCCACATTGTCATGTTACCTGTTTTCTCTAGAACTGTGAGAGAATAAATTTCTGTTGTTTTCAACCACTAGGTTTGTAGTAATTAGTTACAACAGTTACAGAGAATAATACAGGAAGCGTGACATTTTTCCTAAGTTTTTAAACTATGTATCTGTCATGTTTTTAGAAAAAAAAATTACTCTTTATTCCAGTTTCTTCTCTGCTATGCTTAAAAATTACTGCTTACCAGCGAAACAAGAATCTGTACTGGATATAGAAATAAAGTTTCTACCCTCGTGTGTCTGGGCCTTAGTGGGGACTAGTGGTTGGCAGAACACTAGACCTGTCATGGGTGTCAGGGCACAGCCCATGACCCTGAAACAGTCACAGAATATTTATTAAATCTTACACTTTGGGGGTTGGGGGGTGGGCAATGGAATTCACACATAAAAAAAAAGGCCGCACTCCAGAATTGACAATATTAGGGAAGAAGAGAAAGATGATACAAAAGTTATAAATGTGCCTTTGGACCCCAGGCTCCTTCAGGGCCGCTCTTCTCTGGTCTCCCATCCCTTGTGTGCAGCAAAGCGCCCAGTGAGCAGATATTGTTCACAAGGTTGGTTTATCCACTGACTGGTAAATTATGTTATACAGACGAGATAGAAAACACAAGGTTAGGGAGGAAAGAGAGAGCTTCAGGGCCAGGAGGTCCTGGAAGCAGCAGGTCCAGCTCAGAGTCCAAGAGGAAAGATGAGACCTCCTGGGCATAGCTTGAGGAGGAAGCACTTTGCACCCCATCTCTGGGGGCCTTCAATCCTTGGCACTGAGATGCTTGTGGTGTTTACTGAGAGAGTCCCAAGAGAAATGCACACCCTGGAATCAGCGACGCAGGAAATGAAGAGTTGGGATGGTTTCCCTGGTCACCCGAGACTGCTCAGGGACTTGCCCAGGATCCTCTGTGGGTTGAATTGTCTTCCCCAAAAGATATGTTCAAGTCCTACCCCCTAGTACCTGCACATGTGACTTTGTTTGGAAATAGGGTCCTTGCAGATGTAATAAAGTCAAGATGAGATCATAATGTGGTATCGTGGGCCATAAGTCCAGATCTGACTGTGTCCTTGTGAGAAAAGGAGAAGACACAGGGAGACTGTCATGGGATGATGGAGGCAGAGACCGGAGTGATGCGTCCTCAAGCCAAGGACAGCAATAAGCTGGACACAGTCAGAAGCCAGGAAAGAGGCAAGAAATGATCCACCTCTCAACCTTCAGAGAGAGCACAGCCCTGTCAACGGCTTGGTCTCAGACGTCTTGCCTCCAGAGATGTGAGACTATGTTTGCATTGTTTACAGCAACCCAGCGTGTGGAACTGCATTGGCAGCTTCAGGAAACCAACACAGGTCCCCAGGTCTCATAGAGTTTTGCAGCCTAGGCTGCGATGTCCACGCTTGATGTTACTGCCGCCCAAACTGCTTCTCTCAAAGAGTGGCTGAGTTCTTCCCTGCAATTCTCATACCACTGAGCTTGGGGTGAAGCAGAAAACCCACCTAACTTTTCTCTCATTTCTATTTTCTGGCTATACTTTCTTCCTCCTCCCTGAAAATCCTCAGCTCTGAATCTCATGGTGTCCTCTTGCTCTTTCTTACCAATGGGCAGGTCTTTACCCTGCATTTTTAGGCTCTCCTAGCTCCTGCCCTATTCTCTCACATTTCACACTGACTTAGTTACTCTCAGTTTTAATACACCTGCAGGTGATCCTTTCAGTACCTTGGTCTCCAAGTGTCTGGAACTGCTCTTTTGGAAAGACCACGTTCTTTGCCCTACCTTAGTCATGTATTCCCACGGCCATACACTCAACGAACACTTGCTGTCTTTCCAGCTCTCTCCATTTATATCCCTAGCCTAAAAAAGTTTTCATCTCACCACGATTTTCTGTGTATTGATCCTACAACTTTCACTCCCCTTCACCTCTTGGTATTTGTACTTTCTCTATACCCAGGCTGTGTTCTGTGGTTAATCAACATGAATCACTTGCAAACACTCTTGACTCCCTCACTCCTCTCCTCAACATGCTTGAATGGCAGATTATCAGGGGCCCTCATGCCCCTGGGCAGTCGCACACAAGGCCACCACTGCACATGGCTGGTCCTTCAGCTTTCCACGGTCCTGGACTGTGATTTCTCCATGTCTGCTTCCTCCTCGAACCTTTAGCACCTCCTCCCCACTTTCTATCTGAGCTTGATGTCTTCCTTAATGGGAAAATGGGAGCAGCCAGAAGAGAAAATCTTCAAACCCCTGTGACGTCAGCTTACCTAGTAATAACTCTATGAACATATCGTGTTTCCCCGTGTTCCACAGGTGAACTTCCGCGCTCTTGCCTAAAACCACGCTCTCCAGTTGTACACTAGATCCCATCTACTCTTGCCTCCTCAAAATATCACAATTTTTCTTCTTTCTCCTGCACCGTCAGTTTTTCTTTTGATAACATTTCATCCTCTATAGCTTAAAAACATGACGTTATACTTTCTTCCAGCAGAAATTCTCTTCTGTCTGCACCTGGCTTTCCCTGCATTCTGTTTGATCTCATTCCAACATTAGTCACCAGCTTTGTCTGTTCACGTGGTGTCCGATCCTTCTCTTCTTCTCTCCTGACTGCATTTTGATCGGTTTTTAAATCCCATGACTTTTCTCTTGAGTCACCAAAGATCTCCGTGTTGCTAAATCCAATGATACGTTATCAGATCTCCCCTCACTTGGCCTGTCCACTGTGTCTGACGCCTTTCATCACATCGCCTCTTGGTTTCACTTCCTTCAGTTTGCTGCCAAAGCCATGCACGTTTGTTTCTTCTCTCAACCCATTGGCCACATTTTCTCAATAGGCATTGCTGGTTCTGTCTCTTCTTCTTTCCCTCTTAACGTTGGTGGGTGCTGGGTCCTTGGTCTTCTTTTCTATGCGCACACACACCTTTGCTGTTCTCACCAACTCTTACATCTTTACTGTCTCTACGCTTCTGACTTCCAGATTTATGTCTACAGCCCAGACTTCTTTCTTGAGCTTGAATTGATATATACAACCGTGCACCTGGCATCTCACTTCCATAAACATCTCAAACTGAACATGACATAAACTGGACTCATGCTCTTCCCCCCAAACCTAACTCATTTCACTCGTAACCTTCCCTCTCTGTTGAAGATAATTCAATCCTTCCTGTTGGCCTAGACCAAAAGCAAACTGTACAGCCACATTTAATTCTCCTCTGTCTCTCTACGTGAATGTCTCAAGGTAGATTGCTGCCTGTCTTTCTAAGCATATCCAGAATCTCACCATTAACTTCACTCTGCTGTGACGACGCTGGTTCAGGCCTCCATCCATATTTGGCCCAGAGAACAACTGTGACCTAAGCTTCCTGCTTCCAAATCTGTCCTATTCTAGACTCAATGTAATAGCCGCAGTGGTTCTATTGAAGACATAAATCCAACTGTGTTTGATTTCCTTGACTCAGAACCCTCTCTTGGTTCCCCATTTCTCTCCGGGTGAAAGCCAAAGTCGTCACAATGGCAGAGCACGGTCCCTCCTCTTTCCAACTCTCCCTGCACTTTTCACCTCTCTCACCTTACCCGTGCTCACCGGCCATCTGGTCATCTTGTGAGCACACCTGGCACCTCCAGTCTTCAAGCATTTCCACTGCTGTTCTCTTGATCTGGAAGACTCTTCTCTTTCCTTTAAACACTTAAACTCTTTCTCCAATATTGTATTTTTTGTGTGGGTTAATATGACCACTTATTTTAACACTGAAATCTGCTTCCCACCTCTTCTGCAATACCAACTCCTGTCGCCTTGCTCTGTTTTTCTTTTAAACAGCGTATATCACCTTATATTTTTATGCGTCTCCTTTCTGCTCATTGGCTGTATCCCCTGCTGTAAAGCAAGCTTAGCCAGGCAGGTAATTTTTCTTTCCTAACATTAATATATACCAAGTGTCCAGAATAGCATCTGAGTATTATTTTCTTCAGATATTTGTTGATAGAACAGAATGAATCCATGCTTTAGTATTCACTCAACATGGTATTTCAAAACTCAGGCAACTCTGTCCTTCCAGCTGGCTCATGCATAGAACGTTGCAATCACCCTTAGATGTTTAGAAGCACTTAGGTTAGAATAATTTGGGGAACTTTAAAAATAAATACTAATGTCTGGGGCCCACCCTAGAACAACCCTACACCAAATCTCTGCAGGGTGTTCCTAAGAAATCCCCAGGTGACTTTGAGGTGCAACCAGAGTGAACAGCCTGTGCCATCGGTTCATGGGTATTAAAATCTGCCTCTGTCTCCCATCCCCATACCTCAGGAGTTTAGGGAACATGAGTCACTCACTGTAACTGGGAACGGGAACGAGGCTATCCTTCAACCCTGATTGGGTAAGAGCAGGACCCTAAAGGTGCCCACAGCAACTAGGCTTCAGGTCTTCAGTTAAACTCATTAAGGTGGTCATTTATGTCTCTGCTACCTCTAAGATTTCTTCTTGGCAAAATAATGTCCATGTGGCTTTATTCATAATAAAATGAACTGCAGTGGTGGGAGGGATTGACTACAAAGAGGTGGGGCTAGGGCTGTGAATTTTGGGGGTTGATAGAACAGTTCTGTATCTTTTTCTCTAGCTTGTTTTTTTTTAATTTAAAAATATTAAGGAGATAAAAATGTTTTTGTAACATGGATATCTTGTCTAATGCTTAAGTCAGGGCTTTTAGTGTGCCCATCACCAGAATAGCGTTCATTGAACCCAACAGGTAAGTTTTTACCCCTCACTCCCTCCCAGCCTCCTCCACTATAAGATGTTTTAAATCAGCAAGTCCCACCTCTATGTTCATTCATCTTAAATTCTCTCATTCCAATCATCTCTCAACTTGCTCAACACTGATGAAACAAGATGTTTTTCCCCAGGGAAATGTTTGTGATTCGAATGTACGTGCTTACAGACATCCAAACACCACCTTGGCATGTTCTCTGAATTCTGTCCACATAATTTACTCTGAATTGTTGCTATTTCCTGACATATGGAGATACACCAAGAGTTTCAGTATCTGCCGTAGTTTCCTGAGATGCTCTCTGGGCTGCGGCCCCTCAGATTTGCTGACACTCCTAGTTTCCTTCACCTTCAGCCCACCTCCCGCGCCCTCCTCCCATCAGTGGCAACTTCCTTGAGAACCACAGGCTTCCTTGCATTCACGGGCCTTTACCCTAAGCCCGTGCCAGCCCCCGACTCAGCCATGTTTAGCCATCCCACCTGCAGCACGGCAGTTCGTGGAAGAAACCCTCTTCCTGACCTGGTTCTCCACATTTAAGGTATTGCTCCAAAGTGACTTGCCCGTCGTTTGCGCAGAGCTGTGGCCACAGAAGGTTTTACACGGTAATCAGCGGCAGAGGAACGGGAAGGTCCCCGTGTCCTGCTTCCCTATCCAGGGCCCAGGAATGTGGATAACGCTGGTTTCCTCAGACTGGTCACAGTTTTACCATATTCACAGAACAGGGCAGGGGACCAGATTGCTTTGATTTGTGCTCTGAGACGGTATTTTTTTTTTTTTTTGTAGTATTGAATCAGAAAAGCAATGTAATGAGCTATGTTGTTGTCTGATGGCAAATTGTGCCAGTCTTATGGCTGAGAGCATTTAACTTTGTATTGTGAAGCTGTCTTAGACAATTTGGTTTTCTCGCCGAGACTTCCCTTGAGCTTGTTCACCGCAGGAAACGAAGTCCTCTCAGATGACATTTGTGTGCAGGGGACTGTTGATCTAAAGGGTGTGGGACAAAGGCATGCGCTTCATTCAGCAAGGATCCTGTTTTTCCCAGAGAGGATCGCACAGTCAGTTCTGACAAGTGAAGTTTATGTGATGACTTAAAGAGCTACCTCATCTGCTAAAGTGGAAGCTTGAGTGTAATGTGTTTTCAGGTGTATGTCGGGGCACACATGTGTTCACATGGGTAAAAATGCATGTACGTGTTTCTGTGTGTGCTGTGTGTTTTTGTGTGAAAGCAGGTCGTTGCCTGCTTTGCTTGGTGTTCAAACTTCTAACAACACCTCTGTTGCTGGTTAGCAGAGTTTGTGCTCACTCCTGGCATCAGGCTGTTCTGGCTGGAGGACGGACACCCTGTCATGGCGCGCAATGGCTCAGAGCATCCTGAGGCTCCAGGTCCGTTCAGCCCTTCCTGCCAGCTGCTTCTGAACTGCAATGTGGGAATGAGCATCCTCTGCCCTGAGTAAGTGCGAAAAGTCTTAGAGCCCGTGTACCCTTTGACCCAGCACGTCCAAATGCACAGATGTGTCCTGTAGAAATCATTGTGGTTGTGTTAAAAGATAAAGAGGCGAGGATGTAATTTAATGTAAATGCTATTATTTATACCTACTAGAGAATTGGTCAAATAAACTATAGTGGATTATTTCTGATTAATAGAGTACTTTTAAAATAATTTAACATGGGAAAATAGAAAACTATTTAATAAAAAAGAATGCAAAACGAACACGGGGTTATTGTGCTGTTTGACATAACAGGAGCACACTTATCTGCCCAAATTGGGCACATCGCGTTATTCAATCAGTTAATAAACATATTTGCTTATAGCAGGGCTTCAAAATAACTACGAATATTTTATGTTGGCGACATATATTGCATACTTATTCACTGTATATATGATCTCCAAAGCCTTTGATTTGCATGTGAGATGAGTGTGGAACACCGTCTATGTCATTTCTTCTCTGCGTAAGTCACAGCGTATTAGTTCAAAATGTTTTTTCAATTTTTGGCTCTGCAAAGCAGAGAGGGGACCCTGTATGATTGTGAAGTAATTTGAGCACAAATTCATATTAACCTTTGAATATTTTCTCCAATCTTTAAAGTTACGTTGCTTACACATTTAAACAGTGACTTTTCCTTCCCTCCCTCCTTTCAGACTTCCTTCTCTGTCTCTTTCTTTTTTCCTTCCATCCCTTTCTGTTCTTTCATTTTCAGGTCACCTGAATGGAATCACTGAATCTTTGCAAAACATTCAACAGGCTTTTCATACTTCATGAAAACAACCAACTTCTCAGAAAGTTGTGCAATTATAATTGCAGATATAAATGTCATAAAAAATGGGTAATGACTGAAACTGATTTCCAGGGAGCCTCAAATGCCCAGCAGGAGCCCAGTGCACATCTTCCCGGGGAGGGGTGTGGGGCTTTTGTGGCTCTGTGGGGCGTGCCAGGGTGAGCCAGAGTTTGTGTGGCGGGAGGGGGAGCAGCTCCCTGCAACAGGCTGGTGGAGCTCCGGTAACCAGGCAGCTGCCGACAGTCAGAGTAGCAGCCTCTTTGTGGGCAGAGGACATAGAAACCTACAGACAGAGATGCAGCCCCAGCTCACCGTGGCAGGGCTCAGTCATGCTCGTGGATGGAGACGTGGTCTCCAGGTCTGTAGAGCTGTGTGTGAGTCAAGAACACACGGCCTGGAGTGAAAATTCCAAGAAGAATGAGTATCTCCCTTCTGACTTTTCTGGAGACATCGGCCACTTGCCTGCACCTTTCAGGGAAAAGCAGTGGGTTTCTGATGATTCTTATGAGAATTAACTGAATTAACTGACATTGCCTGGTGAACTCCAGCTCCAGGCCTGTACAAGTCATACCCCTGCCTCCTGTCGATCCACTGAGTCCACTGAAAGCATTTCCCTTTGCCTGTATGCATTTTCTACATTTTATAAACTGAATGCAATTAGGAGAAAAAGACCTTTTTTTAAACAACGTAGCTGCGTGTTCTTTCCCCATTATCTGCCCGATGTTCCTCGTTTTGCTTTCGCTCAGTTGATAGAGAAGTGGTTGCACCTGTTTTCTCTCCATCTGCAAACAGCATGGAGGGAGAGCGCAGCGTGAGAGAGGTTTGCCAGGGAAGCTCAGGCCTCGGACTGGTGCTCTTTGACAGAGTGTGTGAGCCAAGAGAGGAGATGCTTAGGCAGGAGGGATTTAGGACTTTGGCCACAGCGGGTAGCACAGCCAGACCCTGAGGCCTCAGCGTCCCATTGCTGGCTCTGCGGTTTTGTAACTCTGTGACCTTAAGCAAGCCAGGTAATAAACCACCTTAACATCCTCAGGAGGCTGCTTTGATGTTTGTCACCCAAACACTTCGAGCCACCTTGGAAATAGCTCAAGGCCTGGTTTTGCCAATAATTGCTTCAAGCCAATGACAATCACTGCCAAGTAGCAAAAACTCCTCTCTCCTCGGTCGCTCAAAACCATGCAATCCCTTAATGCAGAGACGCAGGAGGGAGGCTGTGCCTTGTCTTCGCCCCGCTGAGATTTCCATGTGGCTGTACCTGTGTCCCCCTCTCGCAGCCCAGGCTGAGAAGCAGATGCTTGCGGGATGAGAGAAACGCAAACACGAGGCTGGGACACAGGGGTTCGGATAAGGGGAAGATTTTCACCGTCTAACAGTCCAGCAAATGCACTCTTGGACTGTCTGAGCCACGAGGGTCTGGGATCCTCAGAAAAGTGCTGGGCAGTTAATGGACAGGCCCAATGTCAGCGTGAGGACCAATAATCAATGTCTTCACTGGACACATTTTATGGTCGGACAAACCTGTGCCTCAGGCTCTGACACTTGAAAGTGGTAGGAATTCAAGAAATTTAATTATCATCTCTTCCTTAATTTCCTCTTTTGCTAAATAGGAACTTTATCTGACCTTGTAAGACTGCCGTCGGAAGAATTTATGCCTGTCATATTGCAGTTACCCAGTGAATGTCAGCTGCCAACAGTGTTATCATAGTCACCAGGTGGCCCCTGATGTTCTGGGGTCTGGGGGCTGCCGGAGCTCCAAGGCAGGAGCCTTCAAGCCTGGGATGGAGCAGGTGGGGTGTCCCCTTCCACACCCCTCCCTCAGAGACCACTGACACGGACGCTCACACCCTGCCCCGACCTCCCCCCTCACCCCAACACGTCTAGGGTGATGCTCAAACAACTGTAAGTGATAGGGTGCAGCGCTCCAAAGGGATCTTCAGCAGGATTTAATCCGACCTCCTCCTCTTGCAGAGAAGAACACTGAGGTCCAAATGTTGACTGTGATTTTCCAAGGTGTCTTTTGTGTGGCCTCGAACCTCAGGCTCCCAGGGGTTTGATTATGATCCTGTCAGAGGTCTGCAGGTCTCCACGTCGCAGGAGTGGAACAACGTCTTCCTCTCAGAACCAGAATTTTCCAAAAGCCGCACTCTCTTACAGTAGAATTTCTCTCAGCAAGTATTCAGTTGCGAGAGGGGAGTAGGGACTGGAGAGAGGGTGGCGTGGTGTGAAAATCTATAGAAAACAAATCATGGAAATGACGGGCTCTTCGAAAGGTCAAGCATTTTACATTCAAAGGCTTTTAGGAATGAGTCAGAGCAGAGATTTGCTAGAAGAGTGTTAACATTAAACACTTGTTCAGAAGAAGCCGATTTATTCATATTAATGCTTCTCTTTTTGAAAACTGGCACCACTTTACATGCAATGCCATTAATTCTTACTGTGACACTTTCAGGTTGTTAGCAGGTATTTTACCTATAAAATAGCAGAAGGGGAAACTGAAGCTTAGGAAGATAAACAGTGTAGAGATTTCAAATGTAGAATATTTTTATCTTTCCTTAGTAGTGAAGGAGGGTATTGCCTAAGGGCTTCAAAAGACAAGACTCTTTCCAAATAATAGATGCCAAGGATGGTGTGTGGGGAGCTGCATCCTGCACCTCAGAAGATACGCTTGACTGGACGCTTTCCTTTTTGCCGTGGGTCTAGGCCCTCCCCAGCTATTTACTTTCCTGTGTGGCTCCCTAGAAGTTTGGAATATACGTGTTGATCATCAGAACACAAAATCTGTTTGGGGTAAGAAGATTTGCAGAATTATTTCTTTAAACTCACCTTAGCTGCTGCCATGTCAGTAGATTACCAAACCGGGAAACCTCTGACAGGAAGAACACGCAGGCTGCAGACGACGCCTGAGACTCGCAGCGCAGACTTCAACAGATGGAGAACCGCCTGACCTCAGGTCCCAGGAGAAGTGGGGCCCTGACCAGCTGCCCTTTAACCTCCCCACCTGCAGGAGGGCTGCATCTGCTGCCAGGTAGTCACTTGCTGTGTGATGGACTCAATGTCTGTGTCCCCCGCAACCCCAAGTTCGTATGCTGGAGCCCAAACCCCAATGTGATGGGATTGGGAAGCGGGGCCCTTGGGAGGTAACCAGGTTTAGACGAGGTCAGGAGGGTGAAAGAAATCAGAGAGAAACCAGAGCATGCTCTCTCTCCCCTGCCCGCCCCATCCCATGTGAGCACACGGCAAGAAGGCAGCCTTCTGCAAAGCAGGGTTGAGCCCATACCAGGAACCGAATTTGCCGGCTCCTTGGTCTTGAATGTGCAGCCTCCAGAACAGTGAGAAGTAAATGTTGAAGCCGCCCGCCCTGTCTGTGATATTTTGTTATAGCAGCCTGAGCTGATGAGCACACGGTGCCTCAGTCACTGAGGTTTATGCCTAATTGTTTCCATGTCATCCCGGCTACGGCAGCCAGGGCCATGACCCATCACAATCCACACCTCCTCAAAGCCCTTTCTCAAGTCTGCCAATGTGGAAAGTTTACCTGACTATGAGGGACAGAGTTGCCCTTTCCCTGGGTTTTCTTGACTGTCTTAGTCCGTGGGAGCTGAGCAACTCACCGATAGATGGTGACATGGCCTGATTGTACCGCTATGGGGATAGAAATGGAATAAAAAATTGTTAATGGTGGCCTTGACATCTGCGGAACCCTCCCTGAGTTTCTGTTGAGAACTAAAGAGTAAGAAGTTCGTGGTGGAAGGAACTAGGTGGCTTTTTAACCTACACCTGACATCTCCCAATATACTCCTTCACTATTTAGGATATATTTTTTAAAAGGGTAAAAGAGGAATCAATTTTTTGTTTGATTCCTTCAAAAGACTTTTATCCCCTTTATTAATAGAGGAAAAATGAGCTCAGTTGTTCAAGAATTTTTCTTAGAAAGGGAGAGATGTGCAAAGTCTTATCATTTTCTTGGGCTCTGTAGGACGGTAATCCATTCTGGATCAATAGCTATTGGTTCGTGATTAGCCATTGGTATTCCCCATTAACACAAAATTAGACTGTCATCCAGAAAATAATATGTGAACCATGTTTCAATTTCTGAGAAATCTACAACAAGGGCAGAATATTAATCACCGTGTGCTTTGGGGAACTGAAGCTCAAGTTATAAATGTTTCCTCAGGATATATTATATAAGACAATTCTGTTACTGATGAGGCATGAATGCTTCTAATGGCATATTCTGTAGGGTGATTTATTTTAATTGTCACTCTGGGACCTGTTATTACACAGTGTTAGGATGGGTCACTGCATTAGAAAATTAAAGCTGATGAAAGGCATTCATTTTTAGCCTGTTTGTAAATTCAGGCTTTTGGGATGAAGAGATGCTGACTCTATATAAATCCAGCATGACTATTAACTCACCACTCACTGCATCTTCTGGTGCTGAAGACACTCAGAGGTACATGGCAGAGAGCAGTGCTGACCACGTGGGTGCTCTGTGCAGGGCACGGGGCTGTGACAGCCCCACAAGCCTCTCGCCTAGAGGACACTGGCACTGGCTACTGCAGGGTGGGTTTAAGGTTGCGAATCCAGAATAGATTCAGAATTGGAGAAAGGAAGGCCACTAGCATTCATCAAACTAGAGTATATGGCAGGTACGTTGTAAGTTATCTCACCACTGCCATCTCATTTGACCTCAAATGTCTCCTAAATTTGGTGGTGTTATCTCTATCTTACAAATAAAAGATCATAGAGATTAATTAACTTGGAGAAGTTTGCAGTATGTAAAATACAATGCCAGGAATAATTTAGCATGCAGGGAATACTCATAGAAAAGACACTTTGGTAGTGCTTTATTTTTTGCCTTTTTAGTTTGCATTGCTAGTTGTATAATTGTAAGAATAAAAATAGCCTTACTCGGGTGTGTTCATATATCAGACCTGTACTGTGGCCTGAGCTCCTAGGACAGCACATAATTTTTAGTTGTTCAGATGGAGCACTGGGGCAAATCTAGAAGGTGTGGGCGGGGCTTAGAAGTGAAAGGGACAGAAATGACAAATGTCCACGACTCCAGCCGGGTTTGAATGGACCCCTCCGCTTCTACAAATCATTTGAACAATAGGACAAAAATACATAGATGCATTTTGGAAAACAGAAATGCAGTTATTCGTTCTAATTTTGCTTAAACAAATCCATCTTTTGTGTGTTAAAATAGCAAATTGCCTGCAACGTAATGTCTAGTCAGTTTCCAGAGCAGAATGAGAAAGTGAGATGTCAAAAATCTTGTCTGCTATTTACATAATTACCAGATTAAAAAGGAATTGTGTAAATGCAAATGAGGGTACAGGTGCCTGTCACGTGGCGATTACTCAAATTATACCCAGTTTGTCTAGGCAAATTGTTCCTTCAGTGTCGTCTTAAAGGTATAAAGCTTCGAGATTTGAGGAACTAGCTCTTCAAATTGTAGCCATTGTCGCAGGAAGGGCAGCAAGGGCAGGCCAAGGTGCTGCTGCACAAACGGCCGCCATCTCTGGTCTCCTGATGGTTCCTCTGTCAAGGCTGGATGGGGTCGCAGCTTCCCTTCCTTCAGCCTGTGTCCACTCGCTGTATTGGGTTTAGGCAACATGTTTTCAGTTATACTTAATGGGTACAACTCAAATTGTCCAATCATTGATTCCTATTAGCAAATTTAAATGAAGCTACTGCTTCATCATTTTAATTCATTATGGAGGCAGAAAATTTAAAATTCTAGTATCTCATGGTCATGATCCAAAAAGTATAAGAATAGCGTGCTACTACCTTACTGTTTGAGTTTCTGAATGCATAGGAAATATTCAAAATGCTGTTTCACCCATTCAAATATTGCCTTATTTTTATATTTAATTGCCCAGTTTTAGAGGTTACACAGCATATGTCAATAATCAATTATTATTGGAAGTATCCGGAGTGCAAACAGTGTAGCCATCAATCTGGGGTTTCCTAGGATACCCCTCATTTAGTGTGCTTTGGTTGTTTTAAAAAATGGCTATTCATTAAAGATCTAACCAATGATCATTTCTTATATATATTCTTGTAAGGTTTTCTTAAATAAAAACTTTTTTGAAAAATGAAGATACTTTTTCAGTTAAATATATAATTGCAGTTGGGGAATGTGCTTATCTACATTATTGAACGTGAAGGTTTCCTCTGGTAAATATAATCAGGAGGTATCTCCTTTTGCAAACTCTTGTTTTCTTCTAACTTCTCTATTTCCATCTCCAGGAAAGCTATTCTTCTAGTTCCTCGTGTTCTGAACATCTTATATCTGACAATAATTTTCCTCCTTTGTTGTTCATATAAGCCCAATGGGTACAAGGCCTAATGATTTTCCCTTTAAAATATTTCTCGGATTCCCATTGCATATTTCCACTAGTAGTTCATGAAAATCCCTGAATGTTGCCTTCTGAGAATCAGTTACTCCCCCGTCTTGACAAGACTTGGTATGTTCAGGCTTTAATTTTAGCCATTCTAATAAGTTTTTGTGGTATCTCATTGTGGTTTTAGTCTTCTTTTCCCTAGTGACTATGTTGAGCATCTTTCATATTCATATCTTTTTTGGGGGGAAGGGTCCACATCTTTTGTTCATCTAAAACGTTTATTGGTTGTTTTCTTATGAAGCTATAAGATACAATTTTTTTGTTGATGTGATACAAATCTTTTGGTGGCTAAACATTTTGAAGTCATTTTCTCCCAGGCTGTGGTTTTCCTTTTCATTTTTATGTCTTTTTTATGTTTTTATTTTATTTCAGGAACATCCAACATACTGATGTTTGCTCTCGTAGTTCTTGCTTATTGTGTTCTATTTGAGAAATCTTTGGTAAACCCAAAGTTACTAGGATTGTTTCTTTCAGAAGTTTTATAATTTTAGCTCTTACACTTTAGGTCTGTGATTCATGCTGAATTCATTTTTGTATATGGTATGAAGTGAAAAACAGTTTGATAGTTTCTTAAAAAGTTAAACATGCATCTAACCATACAACCCAGCCGTTCCACTCTGGGAGTGTTTACACAGGAGAAAGGAAAGCCTATGTCCACACAAAGCCTGGGCCCAAATGCTCACTGCGCTTTTTATTTGTAATAGCCCCGATGGGGACAGCCCACATGTCCCTCGACGAATAAATGACTAAACAAATGGTGGCATATCTATGCAATGATTACTACTCAACAATAAAAAGGAAAGAAATGTTGATATATGTACACCACTAATGAATCTCAAAATCATTCTGAGTTCAAGCCAGACCCCACCTCCGCAAAAAAGAGTACGCACTGTATAATACGTATAGGAATGAACAATTAAGCTGCAAGTTTCATAAAGTTCTCATTTTAGTTGACTGTTTCTTCGCAAACTAGTTTACGGTAGTTGTATCTGTCATTGTAATTGCAAAAATCAATACTATAGGAATGCAAAAAGAAAGAGGGCTATTGCTTCCATGAAAACCAAATTGAATACTCTGGAAAGACCTAGTAAATACTGCTCTTAAATCAGATATTAACAATGCAACTGCAGAAAACTTGAGGAAAAAAAATCTGGAGATCGGGATTGTTTTGCAAAGGTCCCCAATTTTTTTGTTGTTACATTTTAAAAGAAATCCAAAGTGGAAAATACGACTAAGTATTATGGGTTTGCTTTACAAAATGAAGATGATGGGGAACTCCCACAAGTACACCCATACTCAAAAGAAAAATATTCTTTTACATTTGTGATATGTGCACCAACGGATGTATGTTTACCTATTTTGACTTAAAACATTTAAGGTACAACCCCCACGTGCATCAACTAATAAAACATGGGCTTAATCTCGAGGCATAGGAAGAGTTCCTAAGGCCTTTGAGGGCGCTTTTTTTTTTTTTTCCTACTTTAAAAGCAGATACACTCCTGAAAAAGATGGAGTAACAAAACCAGAAAGAAGGAGGAAATAACATAAAATCTCACCACCCAAATATAACCACTGTATATATTTGGGAGCACAACTTTTTTTCCTACGCTTTTATTAAACACATTCATAACACATAAAAATTCTTGGATTCAGTGAGACTCGCTACATTTCTTCAACTCTGGATCCTTATCTCTTTATACCAACGTACAATATTTTGGGGACCCCTCCCTCCCCGAACTCCCCCGGTGCGAGACTCTGCCTGCCTCCCCGCAGCCAGTCCTTCCATTCCGCGATTCCGTGTGCTGTTCCCTGGCTCCCCTCTCCGCCAATACCCTTTGCCCTGCTTTTCCTCCTTCAAGAGCGTCGCCTCGATCCGCCACATTTCCTTGGCACCTGCTTTCTCTTGCCTCCCTTGAAGCTCTCGTGGAGTTTTTTCTCATGTGGAGTTCAAATTTATATACGCCAGGGCTTTATCCTCTTTATCCAATATTCATTCATTATTCTTTGTATTTCATTTCTGTTTTCACTTTAAGAAAACAATGCACATTCACATAACAGGCAGTTTTCATCCACTGATTTTATTGCTGCTGTGCCCCTTGCCTGTTGGAGCTCATAATTTAGGGGATGGAATGAGGTGAAGAGTTGACACGTGAACACATAGCTTGAATACCATGTGCTCAGTGATATGTTAGCAGTGCGAGTAGGTGTCAGGACGGATAGATCAGCCCAGCGGGAGGAGGGCCGTGTTTGGGGTTAGCCGGCATAGATTCACGATGAGTATGAAGTCTGAATAGAGTCATAAACAGTAGGCATTTTCAGGCAGCTTTGTGCAACTGTGACCTTCCCAACATGCTGCCATTTGCTGAAATGAAATTTGATTCAGTGTGTGAACAGCTGAAAAGTTTGGAAGGGAGCAAAGATTCGATACAAGAATTCTTCTTTCCTTTCTACTGTCTTTCTCCATAAATATGATCATTAAAATTCCATTCTTCATTCCCTGACAATATTTTGTCTAAACTAGAAACTACGCCTGCTTATCTTTGAGAAACTCTTAGAAACTACAACAGTGTTCATCATCATTCGGGGAATGCTGGATTCTCCTGGAACATGGTATTTTGGCTTTGGTAGATTGTGTAGGTATATTACTCCAAGGCGTGGAATTCCAATCTTTTCCTCCAGGAAAATAAGATGGAATATTGATACCTGGAATTCTCTTTGGGACCAAGAATTCTACTCAATATGAGTCTTAATGGCACCTAACCTTCCCTGATTCTCAGTACCCGTCCACAGGTAGGAATGTCTTTTGTTGTTTCGGGGGCCTGGTTTAGTGTGGGAAGTCAGTCTTCCCACCTTTTTTTCCTCAATTAGAGCTGCAAGATTTTCCAAATAAAAATACGAGGCGCCCAGGTAAATTTTCTTTTCAGATAAATAATAAGCGTCTCTTTATGACAAGTATGTCTCAAATATTGCTAAGCTTTATATAAGTACTTGGGACGTAGTTATATGCAACATTATTCATTGTTTATCTGAAGTTAAAACCTCTTTGGATATTCTTGTTTCATCTGGCAACTCTCTTCTCAATTTCTCTGCCAAAATAATTGGAAATGGGTCAAAGTCTTTTCATATAATAGCCCGATACCCGTGAAGCAGAATTACGTCCCACTAACATGGGTGACATATTAGACACGCCTTCAGTCTGGTTTCTTCTCCTCTCTCTTTTCATCTAGTGGTCTTGTCAACACCCCATCCAACAACCCTGACCCTGGGCTACTCTACTAAGGATTCATGCATTCATGTTAGTCCACTCCTACTGCAGCTTTTTCTGGTTATTTCCTTGGCTGGTGTAATTTCCCACCTTATTGCTGCCTCCTTGAAGACGCTGTTAGCCCACCGTCCCCTCCCTGCGCTGCAGATCGCGTCTGGGTGGAGACCACTCTTCAATTTCCTCCTGAGTATCTCAGATCTACAGACAGCGGCCTTCCGGCATGCGGCTCTGACTCTCCACCCGGATGGCCGCAGTCCCATAGACACCCAGGACAATTTTTCCTGTCTGAGCCAGGTCGGTAGCGTGGGTGACTCTATTCCTGTCCTCAGCAGCCTGCACAGACGGGTGTCTGCGCCGACAACCTCTGACCCGCTCAGCCGGAGCCGCCTCTTCTGTTCCACCCACCCTGCAATGGGATGGAGTATCTTCACAGAAAACTCACTCTCCTCAACACTTCTTAAATTTTAAAATGAAGATAATTATTATTGGGGGACTTTTAAACATTCTGAATGAATTTCTGACTGAAAAGTTTGTATCTGAGAGAAATATCAACAAGTATTTTCAATATCGCAAATGACTGTTCAGAAGAAAAACTTGTTAATTTAGAATTTGTTATGGATATCCCCATGGACATGTAGACACACTGCCTTAAGTCATATTAAATGGACCTGTGTTTACACACATAAAAATTTCTTTGGAGATTTCTGATCGGCAAAGACTATTGTTTAGGGAATTCCTTTGAACAGCCTCACGAATAATTGTGTAACCACGAATCAGATGGAAAACTCTTAGTCTCTAATCTTTCTGAAACTTACATTTTTAGGTCTATAGAATGGTAGAGATCTCTACTTTAATGCCTGGGGCTTCTTTGGGGGTTCTCTTTTAGTCCTACCACAAATTGTTACCCACAAATGGGTGATGGTTTTCTTAACTGTTCAGTGTTTCAGTTTGTTCATCTGTTGAACAGAAACACCTACTTACCTGCCTACCTAATATATATGTACTATAAAAATAAAATGGTAAAAATGGCTTTCTAAATTTAAGGAGGTATAATTATTAATGTTATTGTACTATTACTAAAACTTTATTTCTTTCATGACTATTTAGACTCTATATCCAAATTTGAGGGGATTGACATTCATCCTTTTTTCCTTCATTCCCCACGTTCAACCTATCCATCAACTGTTGATGTCACTCCTCTGCGTCCAGGGGTCACCTTTTGCAAACTGCCTTACGGTTTTTAAAGCACTTTCACTGGTATGGTCTTGTGCAAAGCGAGTGTCATTCTAACACACAGACACCACACGGCATGGTGCAGAGGCTGAGACGCGATGACAGCGAGGCCCCTAAACAGGCACAGATAGAGTAGAAAACTGACGCGCGCGTTTCCGTAGCAACGGGTCTGCTTTCCTCAGACACTGGGGACAAAGGTGGCTTCCAACATAATCACTTTGGAACCTTGAGTGTCATCTCCCTTTCATGTAGTCAGAACTGGAAACCCAGCATTTCCACATTTCCATGTTTCAGATCTCAAGAAAAGGAAAGAAAATATGTGGAAGAAATGCCCAGTGTCTTCAGGCCCAGAACTGGGAGGAGCAGGGCCACTTCTGCTGCATAACCACGTCTGGCTGCAAGCGCTGAGCACAAGTTAGGCAGCCACGGGCCACACTCCCTGGCCGCGCTACTACGTTGGAAGAAAGAGTGAGTCTCCGCCACCGGGACCAAGGAGCAGAGATGTTAAGCAATTAACCTTGATTTCAAACTTCTGTTTTTGTTTTTCTCTTATACCTTTTATGTATTCTTACAGAGCTGTTTCATTTGAAAGTGATTTTATTTCACTAAATTATTTGCTTCTTCCTCGAATGCCTGACACTTTCCCAGGCCAATTTTCGGTATTGGTTACTTGTGCTGTCTGGTTTTCTGTGTTCAACTCCAGTAAACACCCCACATAGAGAAATCTGGATGGCATAATTTTGTATTGATATATTTTAAGGGCTTTTATGGTGTGTTTCACGTAACAGACATAAAAAAACAAAAACGGAGCTGCCAGCTGGTAGTGGAACTTGGTGTCCTCCAGCCACAGTTACAATGGTGTCAGCAAAGGAGGTGAAAAGGATTGGGTCTGGCGGGCCTGTGAGAGGCAAACACACAAACACACTCATACACAGCCTACACACATGCACATACATGCATCACACACACACACCACACATGTACACACACACAATCACACCCCACACACTTACCCTGCACACATACCCATACACACACTCACACGTTCCCCCTTCTGTGTAGACCATCATTTCTTTGTTTCAGCGGTGATGGAAGTCCCCCGTTGCAGGTAGAAATGTGTCTCCCCAGTTCATAGGTTGAAGTCTCATCCCCAGCACCTCCCAGGGGGACCTTATTTGGAGATGGGGTCTTTGAAAATAATCGTGTTAGGATATGGTCACGAGGGTGGGTCTTTCCTTACCCAATATGACTATGTCCATCTATAAAGGGTATACTTGGTCACAAACACAGTCAGAGAGGAAGGACATTGTAAGACTCCGGGAGGAGATGCCTCTACAAGCCAACGAGAAAGGCCTGGACCAGACCTTTCCCTCTCAGCCTTCTTTCAGTGATGGCCTCTTTCTAGCCACACCGAGTGTTCCCACTTTACACTGTTCCTGGTGGCCATTTGCCTTGACATTGGGTAGTAAAAATATACCTACACTTTTTCAATTTTCTCTAATTCCTCTGAGCCTGTGAAAAGCTTTCTCCCCTTCAAAATTCTCCTTCTAAGCCACATAAACACATGCACATTACAAAGATGCAATCCATGGATGCTTCCAATGAAAAACCTACACAGGGTAGGCTTTTTGTTACTTTTTTTATATTGTAAATTTATTTAGACCATCTTTTTCCTGGTCTAGATATTGCTACTACAGTTCGCATCATTGCAGCAGGTAGGATGCACACTAGAATCACTGCAGTGATTTTCATCATGGTTAGGTGATTGCTCTCTGACCAAATTTAAATAGTCAAACATTCCTTGTTTTGATAAAGTTATTTATTTTTTGTCAGTGAGCACTTCTCTGCTACAGAGGACACAGGTTTCTAGTCTGGAAGGTGCAGTCATATTAATTTCTGGTGTAGGTTGCATGATTCCCCAGGGCTGGGAGTGGTCTCTGTGGGAGCTTCTCGGTCTTAAGGTGAGATTGCACAAAACAGGAATAGGTTTTTTTTTTTGTTTTTTAAGTCTTGGTACTTTCTTAATATCTCTCTTACATCAGTTCTCATCTCCCAGGGGAGCCTCAATCTACCACAAAGTCATATATCCTTTGAGTTGAAAGGCCTTTTAGAGCTCACAATATCCAAATTCCTCTAACATTTTCATATCCCATGCATAGCATTTAAGAGAGATACCTGCTGTTTCAAAATTTGGGAGTGAGCCTGGTATGGATTTGGGAGCTAAACATGTATTGATTCCAATTCCAATTAGGCTGATTATTATCTGCAGAAGACCTCCGTGGTTTTAGTTGCATTTCTTTACAACAAAGCTGATCACTGGGACACAAACACATGGATATCTTAGTAATGTGCATGTTTGGTCCAGGCAGGTGTGCCTCTGTTCTCTCCTTCTTCCACCCATCTTTCCACCACACTATTAATATTTTCTGCCAGCATCAGGTGAGACCTACCACAGGTGAATAAGCATAGGTAGCCCAATGCTAGTGGTGAATTTTACATTATTGTGATTTTACATGTTATCAAAAATAAAAATCATCATTTTGTACCAGGATGTGATGATTTCATTGCCAGCCCCCAGGGCGTGGCTGGGAACAGACTGTGAACAGAGAGTCAAAATTGCCTCTCACACAAATGGTGCTGTGGGGACCTGTCTGCCTCCACAAGACTCATTTAAGGCTGTAGGAGTCTTAATAAGTTGGAGGCAAGACTTGTTTACCAGAACACGTTTCATCATCACTGTGCACCATGGATTGCCATCAACCCTTGGAGAGCAGGGCTTGGGAAATTTCCACCTACAGAGGCACCTATTTGCTTAATCTTTATGGCAGCATTTCCTGGAGCTTCTAGTAATTTCTAAATATTTCCTCCTAGAACACAAGGAAAACAGAAAACTTACAGAAGGGTGGAATTTCTTCATCAACATGTTCTGGAGCTGGGACAGTACACAGAAGGAGTGAATCCTGACATAGTATATTTAATTGTCCCAAAGCCGTAGAGGCAGCTTTACTTTATGGAAGACTCGTATGTTCCTGCATACAAGGTCTGCGCATCTGTGCTCTCAGTGGGTTGATATTTTCTGAGCCTGTGCGTGAACTCGCATAGGGAGAAGAGCATCATGACATTTGTGAAAGCAAATGCAATATACATGTGAAATTCCCACAAAAGGATATTAAAATCTAATTTCAGAATTTGATATCCAATAGCTGTCTAAAAACTCAAAAGGCACAACAAATTAAGCTGAAATAATCAACTGCTGCCTGAAATCATTGATTTGAATCATGGAGAACACATAATTGTCTCAATTGAATAAAGTCGCAATCCAAAACAATCCAGTTTTAATAACGAGGCATTTTAAATGAGTCACAATTATAATGGCCCAGCTGTGGCTATATTCACCCCTAGATGGGAATATAATCTTCTGTCTCTAGAAAAAGCAATTCTGTTTATCCTTTCCTGGTGCAACAGAAATAAATAGGGATTTTAACAGGATCAATCTATAGTAACTTTTATAGACTGCAAAGCCTGTTCATAATCGTCATGATTTAATAGCTGTAGCTATTAGTTTTTTTCACTAACCTAAGAAGTGTAATGCTGGCACTAGACAAAATTGAAAATTTCATGTTGAATATCCAACTTTGCTAGTATCTGAATAGATAGAAAAGGTCTTGCTTAAAGCCATGGACCTTAATGTGTACACTGGAAGATTTCTCATTTTAGAATATGGCTTCATGGAAATGGCAAATTTTTGTGTCCAGACAAACTTGGGTGCAGACTCAGGCTCTATCAATTATTAATAGTGAGTTTAAGAACCTCAGATAAGCAGCCTAACCTCTATGTATTGGTTTGGAAAGCTGAAAAAAAATGAAAATAACATCTGCAAATTAGTACCCTGCATAGTATTCGGTACATGGAAAATGCCCCAAACTTATCTATTTCCTTTCTTTAATTAACCTATGAACTCATCTCCTCTGTGTTATTAACACTTAGCTCATGCCTGGCAGAGACCATGCTCATTCTTTATTTATTAAAATAAATTATACGAATTGGAAAATGAAGGTTATCAATGTCAACCATTGGTCCCTGAATGCCAGGAGACTAGAACTTAGTGTTCTAATTCTGGGTTTACACCATCGCCTGAATGACAAATCCTGTGGGTTATCATACCAGGGGCCTTAGGAAACACTATTACAACAACTTTTAATTTGGAAAATAGCAGGACAGAAGGCAGACCTCCTTCATTCAAAATGCAATGAGCTCAAGCCGATACTTGGGAAACCCTATTCACAATACAGTTCCTAGAGCACAGGTTTGAGAACATTGTAATGTGAACATAGTAACCCCTCACAGACTTCCATTTTTGATGGCCAATTTGGGGAGATGGTATATATAAGGGCAGCTTCAGATAGGCAGGGACCATCAATTTCAAGGTGAACCTTGAGGCACCAGGCCCCAGGGGTTCGTGAGATGTCACCTGTGCAGGAGGGGTGACTCTGCCTCTTACAGAGGGCAACCAGATAACTGCCCATCAGCCACTCTGGAGCCAGCTACAATCCTCACACCCAAGGTGAATTTCTATATTTGAATGAAAAAGCCAATGAACTCAGAAGAGCAACTGGAAGATATCCCTGTACTTAAAGTTTTTTTGTTTGTTTTCTTTGCACTGTTTTTCATTCATATTTTAAACATTTTAGTTATTGACTGCAAAAGCCGGTGGCATTCACGTTTGAATTCTGCTAAATGAAGAAGGGAGGGGACGGCACCAGCAAAGACGGGGTACATTTCCATAAAGATTAGCAGGCTCGATTTCGGGGTGCTCAGAAAGAGAGCTACGCGGAGGACCTTGGTAGTTTAGATCAATAAATAAACCGTCAGGAACCAAGCCCATTGGAAAGGTATCCTTTGGTAGCTTTATTTTGTTTTCCTTCCTCAGTTACCTGCAGTATAAGTAGAAAAAGCCACTGAGGCTTCTGCCTCTCAGAAGGAAAAGTACCTATGGTTTAAATTTCTACTAGAATTTTCTGAGCTAACTGGATAGTATCCACCTTTTTAATAGACCCCTTTCCCTCATGTATTTAGTTGACCTCTGCATTTAGGGAAACTGCGAAGGAAAAGGAGGCAGGGTACATAATCCCCAAACCGTAGGCTCCCTTTTTGGTAGCTGAAGTTAGTGACATTCCATTTTCCCTTTGAGAGGAGAATTAACTCTATGCAACGCTGCTTTCTCCATTGAGAACTGCTTTCTGTTAGGAACCAAAGAAATAGGGAGAGGAGACAGCAATGGAATGTTAAATCCATGGGTTTGCTTCTCTAGAAAAACATTGCAGGGTTGCATCTGTTTTGCACTTTTCGTGCTCTAGGTTTGTGTTTGAACCTTGGTGGTGTACCAGTGATACGACTGCCATTTGGCTAAAAAGACATCTGTGTGGCCTGTAATGTCAAGGCCTGCATGTTTGCGTTCTCCCAAATTCTTAGTTGAAATCCTAACCCCTGATTTGATGGTATCAGGAGATGGGGCCTTTGGTAGGTGATCAGGTCAAGGGCGTGGAGCCCTCTTGGGGATGGGATTCGTGCTGTTATAAGAGAAGACGCAAGAGAGCTTGCTTCCTCCCTCTGTGCTCTCTGCCGTGTGAGGACGCAGCAGGGAGGCACCATCCATGAACCTGGAAGCAGGCCCTCTCTGGACTTCCAGCCTCCAGAACTGAAAAAAGTACATGCTTGTTGCCTAGGACCCCCAGGCTATGGAGTATTTGCTATAGCAGCCTGAGCCGACCGAGTCCTGTAATAAACACAGCTTCCCTCGGCAAACGTTAAGACATGAGCTTGAACATTTGCAGTTCTTAGTGTTTGAGATCCAAAGTGTAGCAGGACAGTGTTCTGGAACTTCAATTGTCCCGGGGCTGTTTACTGTCACTTGTGTCACCTAGCAGCTCTCCTCTCCGTCTGGGCCACGGCATCTTTCTCTTCCCATTTGGGTTGAGTGGGGCTGTACTCAGGGCTGCCCTGGTGTGGCATTTCCATCCACTTGAGAAACCCAGCAATACCTCCACAGATGGAGAACTCACTCGGAGTGGTTCTCCCTACAATGGGGACCCTTGTTGCTACATATCAGCTGAGCATTTGAAAGGGAAAAACAAGGAACCCCCCCAAAAAAATAGAACAAAAAGAAATAGTAGCCTTTTAAATTCATTATTTTGTATCACCCTTTCTATGTATACTATCAAATAACAAATTACTTCATACTACTATGTCAAAAGTAAAACATTTTAAATATTTCAGGCATTTTGGGGGGGTGGTTAAAATAAGCATAACAGTGTATACTCAGTAGGCCAATGTCAGGTGTTTACCTTTGGTGGTCTTCATCTTTTCATCTGCAAAATGTGCCCATGGTACACATAGCATTCTATGTCTGCTCTAAAATTCAATGGCTCTCTTTTATATTGTTGGATAGTTTGTGGAGAGACATTTTTATATTCTCTGTCTCCAAATGTACTTGGAAGGAGCTTAAATATATAAAACATATAGATACTATGAACAAGATTTATTACAAAATTATTGATAAACCTACCCATTTGTTCATACTTAATAAAACCTACTAATTTTTAAAAATTATGTGTGTAATCAGACTGTCTTTGAACTATTTACCCATTGTCTATATCTCCTGATTTAACAATCTGAGACCCTAGAACAATTATTGTTTAAACTAGAGTTAACGCACTTGAAAAATCCGGGATGTTTCTACATGTTTAGTGCAGTGGGAATCTATAGGTCTCAGTGGGATATCAGAGAAGCAACCCTGGCTGAGATCTCACCCCCCCACCCCACCCCCATAAAAGTCTGAAGCTGCTGCTCTAGAAGGATCCAGATGCGGTAAATAGAGAGCCTGGCCAGGTAGGAGACAAAGGGACTAAGGCCACCATTGTCTCCACGGGGCCCTGCACGTCCTGACACGTGGCAGGCACGCAGTAGCTATCCGTGGAATTATCTGGGCCGTGACTCTCCCAGAATAATGATTCTTTGTAAAAGGACCGTTTTCCACAGTGTATCGGATGCCTCATCACACCCTCTCGCACATTCCCCGCGGTGCACGCTCTCTCCCAGGTCATGAACACTGTTTGCTGCAGTTTTGTTGGAGTGATAGCTCAAGTGTAATTTTTATATTACAAAAAGATATTTTCATATCTAGTAAATCACCAACCACAAACATTATAAAATGCATCCTAACACTGGCAGTCAGAAAGATATTTTATAGGTTTTTCGTCAGAGAATCATACTTCACCATTATGCGTGGTTATGAAATTGCTTTTCCAAACAGTTAAACTCAGAAGTATTTTGCTTATCACCACTGGAGAGCTGTCTCTCCCCTCTGGGGTCCTCTTCATCCTGGTGCAGTTCTCTGGGCTGCACTGTTTCTAGCCATCTTCGTGTGGGCATAACCGCGTGGTTGTACTTCTCAGAAAAGATGGGACTTTAAGTCGTGGAGACCCCAGCTCCATTCTGAGTCACATGATTTGTCCAGGGCCTGTCATGTGCCACCAGCATGTAGCAGAGTATTAGAGGGCTTCGCTTACATTTTGTCATGTAGTTTACTTGAATACTCATAAGACACCTTGATCTGGATAGCACATCTTTTTATTTCTTTTTTTTTTATTATGGGGAAACTGAGGCTCAGACAGCTGAGGCGACTCACCACAGTTAGCATAGTGTGCACAAAGCAGACCCAGGTCTCTAATGTGGGGACATATTCCAGGCCTCTTTCTTCCCTTTGGTTCTTTCCTTTTCCAAAGCAAGGGTGAAAGGATTCTGTCCACATACATTAGTCAGTTTCTGGTTAGGACACAGAAACCCTGCTCTTTTCCTGTTTGTTTGTTTGTTTTGTTTTGAATCAGGAGAATTTAATACAAACAGCACATAACCAGGATGGAGAAGAAGGAAGAAAGGATCGGCTGAGCGTCTGTGGGGTAAAGCTGCCTGCCCCAGGGTGGGGAGGCAAGGGGAGGGGCCCCGTGATTGCAACGGGAGAGCGTGGAGGTGGGACTCAGAGCTGGACCAGCCGGGTGGAAAAGGTCCCCAGCCTGGAGCCTGTGTGCCAGGATCTCAGGAGAGGGCCGGGACAGCGGCAGCTCACAGCCGGGCTGAGGCTGGTGTCTCAGAGTGGCGTGAGGAGGACCGTTACAGGGTCCTGCACAAACTGCAAAGTGCAGCCAACAGCCGATGTCATGCGAGGAAGGAGTGGGGCCCACCTTGGTCGTGAGGCCTTCCCGCCTCCCTGCAGGAATCCGACTGGCAACGGAAAGATGTGACTCGAGGGGTCTCAGCTCAGCAGCGTGAAGCAGAGGTAGGGAGGCGTGGTTGACGCTGAGAGGTCGCTTGAAACCCCACGTCGTGTGTGTGGTGTGTTGTGTGTGTTTGCACACCTGTGTTTGTGTGCATAACATACTGCCGGGAGGAGCCCTGTCTGTCTTTTCTACCTATTAGTTTCTTACCTTCTTGGAACTTCAGTTTCCTCACCTGACAAGATAATTACAGAGTGTTTGCTTTATGATTAATCTTAATTACATATTTATTTTTCTTACCTTAATTGTAGGATGGAGAGTAAAGAACCTCTCATATTTCCTTTCATATTCCATTCCTCCACGCTCTGGCTGTTGTATATTCACGTCCCCATGACATTTGAAAACAACTAAATCCTACTAATGTGGACTATTTAGATATCCAAGGGGAAGGGAGAGAATCTTGTGTATCAATTACTTTTAAATCTATGAAAATTTAAAAGAGAATAGAATTATGTTATCAAGATTACATTAATAGATCTAATTTTGGATATTTCCAACTTGAGGTTCTACCTGTTTTACTAAAGTGGTGACTAATTTTGAATGTAGGAACATATAGTTGCAAAGGCTACTTACGTTCGTTATAGGACATACTTTATTCTTTAACCCCCAAAACATGGTCTGGTTCGAAAACTACATTCTTAATTAAAAATGGCCAATTTAATAAGTATGGCAGAAAAGCTGGTATTTCAGTAGCTTATATAAGTAAAATGGGGATAATAAAACCAATATTTCAGAATCATTATGTAAAATACAAATAATGTCTATAAATTTCTTAGCCTTGCTTAATAGTCAACATATTGTAATTCTTACATTATTTAGGGAAAAGAGTTCTTTAAAGTGCACAGGGAAGCAGGAGAATTTTTGTTGCATATTTGATAAATGTAAGGTGTAAGGAGAATAGCAAGGGGTAAAGGAGGAAGAAAAAAGAGATAAAAGGAAAAAAAAGAAGGCTCACTATTGATTTCCAGTTGCCTAAGTCACAGATTGAAAACAACAAAGGGTGCCATTATTCTCTAGTATCCTTGAAGGACGTTTGAAATTCAATGAGTTCTTCTTTTCCTACAATTCCCATGTGCTCATGGAAGGCAGGTTATCAAGTAAGAGTAGAAGAACAGTGGCATTCCTGGAATTGTATACACGACACTGGATAACCAAACCTCAGGGGAGAAGAACTTCCTCTGTTAGTGAAGTTTCTGTGATTTAATTCTGTATTTGTTCATACTTGTTTTGGTTTGGGTTTTAATGTGTGGAAATTAATTATGCTATCATTAAAGGTTAACATGGTGACACTATGCAATAATACAGTATGGCCCTAAGATGACAATGTTGGCTCTGGCAGGAAGTTGCAAGCCGAGGACACTGGGAAAATATAGTAGACGTGTAGCTCCTCATTGCCCTGGTCATTGGAACCATTGTCAGAAACCACTCTTTCCAACACGAAGACAGTGTGGAGTGAGCACACCTAGGTCTTGGAGCACAACTGAGGCCAGATATCCAACCTGTCCTTGCAGAAAAACCACACCTTTCATAAATTAACCTCAGTGATCCTCTTCTTCATCTACAAAGTGTTGCTAACAATGCCAACCTTGCTTGGGAGTGCTGAGTGTTAAACAAGAGAGTAATGCATGACCAAGTTAAGCCCTAGCTGTATGTTCAAGACACTATGTTAAATTCTATGGAGCACACACATACGAGTAAGACAGATACATCAGCTGCCCAGGACAGGGGTGTAAGGGTGTTATAATACTGGTGTAAGACATATACATATGTACAAATACATATAAATAAACAAATATGTGTGTGTGTGTGTATATATATATATACATACACACACACAAACACACACACACACACACACATATATATATATGTTCCCACACAGATTCATGGGTTTTTCAGATAGACTTTGAAATAAATCTTGAAGGATAATTTTGAGAGGTATTGATATTTTTGAGAGTATTTTGAGAGACAATGATAAGGAGGGAAGAAGAAGAAAAAATATTTCAAAAAGAGGAAATATTGTGCTTGATTTCTTTGTGGCATGGTACGATTTGTTTGAAATATTGATCCATGTGGTGTTTATGAGAGATGAGACTGGCATAAATTGGGGTTGAATGCCAATTAAAGCATTGGGCTTTATTTGGTAGAGAATGCGCAATTACATAGAATTTTGAATAGAGGTAGTGGGCGCCGCGTCTGGAACTAGACCTTAGGAACACTAATGAGAAATCTCACAAAGGTGGATTCAGGCAAGAGCAAAGGTGGAAGAGGTATCGCATCCCACGCAGGAGGCCAGAGAATCTGTGCACAGCATGACACTTCCCAGTGTTTCCTGGGAACTCTTAGTCCTGTCTTCCAAGAACCGAGAGTAGGTAGTTTTTTCCAAGTTAACAGGCATGTATTCATTTGCTCTCAAAGACATTACAGACCAAAAAAAAAAAAAAAAAAAAAAAAAATGCGGAATGAACTTAAACCTAATGGGGAAATGAGAGGTGAAGAAGAGGCACTTCTTGAAATCATCAAAAGTACTTGTGAATGGAAGAAAAATTAAAACATGCAGCTCTAGGTTGAAAGTCTCTCACCGCACAGCCTTTGAATTGTAAGTCGTACGAAATGCTTTAATAGTCTGTGTCTGAGGCTAATCTTTCTCTACACTTGAGATTTTTCTCATTCCTCTCTATCATTTTCCAGAGAGTAACTGCCCGTGTTGAGCATCGGGGGGCTTGTGCAGCTGTATGTTCAGAGCCTACTCCTTTCTGTTGGTCGACTAGGAGAAGGAAAAGTGACAGAGATGCTCCTTTAGTGCTCACGGGGAAGTGCAGCACGTCCTGGAGCTGCCGTGGCTGCCTCCTCTCTGCCATGGAGCCTCCCTGCTCGTGGCACTCACGCTTGGAAGGAATCCAAGGCTCTGGACTGGGATCCAAAACACCAGAGTCCTGGTCCTTGCTCTGTCATAGCTTTTAGTAGGACATTTGTTACATCAAAGTCTTCCAGCCATTTATTTTATGTATCTATAAAAGAAGGATCTGGATAAGAGAATAGTTAGAGTGTTTCTGACCAACCTGAAATTCCGTGCGGAATGTGTGTGTGTGTGATGTGCGTTTTCCAGGGAAAGATTCTTAGCTTTCAGCTTTCATCACCTTCCTATTTGGACTTTTGGACAAAAATGTGACAACCTCTATCAACAGAATGTAACGTCTACCTGGGAGAATTCAACGTCAACAACAAAATTATGTTCATTTAATGTCTTTTAAAAATGTCACTTGAGTTTTCAGATGAGTAGTTTTTTTTTTTTTTTTTTTTTTTTTTTTTTTTTTGTCTTTCTTTCTAAAAGCTGACATGGTTACATGATGTTGGTCTCCAAACACAAGATGTGATTCCTTCTCTCACTACACTCAAACACTGGGGGCAAGCACGGCACTCAGGGTGTGTTTCTCCAGACATTAATTAACAAAAAATACAGCCATCCACATTCACACCTGTGATCCAGATGTTGCTGAGCTCACAGTTGCCT
>RJWJ010019216.1:0-30591 GCA_004363605.1 Indri indri | reverse complement strand
GGCCGGGCGCGGTGGCTCACGCCTGTAATCCTAGCACTCTGGGAGGCCGAGGCGGGCGGATCGTTCTGAGCTCAGGAGTTCGAGACCAGCCTGAGCAAGAGCGAGACCCCCGTCTCTACCAAAAATAGAAAGAAATTAATCGGACAGCTAAAAATATATACAGAAAAAATTAGCTGGGCATGGTGGCGCATGCCTGTAGTCCCAGCTACTCGGGAGGCTGAGACAGTAGGATTGCTCGAGCCCAGGAGTTTGAGGTTGCTGTGAGCTAGGCTGACGCCACGACACTCGCCCCAGGCAAGAGAGTGAGACTCTGTCTCAAAAAAAAAAAAAAAAAAAAAAAAGACTGAAGTCTTGACTCTAATATGGTTCCCTGGAAGGAAGGATGGCTCTGGTGCTCAGAGCCCAGGCTGAATGGAGGGTCTAGGTGAAAGGTGGGTTTGAGCTCCATGGCCTTGACTTAACATCTCCCTGGGTCTCAGTCTCATGCTGCTCTTCAACTCTGAGAGGGGGCAGGAACATGCGCCAAGCTCAGATGTCACCCTCCTCTCTACTTTGCCTGGGCCCCTTTACCTAGTTGAAGTCCCATGTTTCTAAAATGTTAAAATTATTCCTCTCGTTGCTCTGACTCATCATTTCTGAAAAGGGGGCGTGGAGTGTTGGAAGCCTGCTCTCCAACACCATCACCCAGCAGGGCTCCGAAAGCTGATCCTCCAAGGCCTCCCTCCTGGATATCTTGCCTGGCCCTTTCGGCCTCCTACAGGGGTTGGTTCCCCCTGCAACAAACAACAACGAACCACTTCCCTGGGTTTCTGCCCTAACCTCACTCTCCTGGATGGCTTCCACTGCTTTACTGAAGTACCAGTCCCACCCTGGCAGTTTAACACCCTGTCCAGGGTCCCTCACTCCCCCAGTGTATCACGTGGATGGCTAAAATCCCAAATAAGGTTGAGGCTGGAACCAATCTCAGTGAACTTGGGACCACAAGCCTCAGCAGATTGCCACCGGGTGACTGCAAAACTAGCCTGGTCTTTATTCAAGAGCCAAAGGGGTCCTTGAGCTCAGAGAAGACACTGGCAGTTCCATCCAGATGTGAATCAGGATATAGATCAGGGCACCCTGCTTCCTTGGGATCCAGGAGCCCTTCCCACTGGCTTCCCAGAGATGACTGGACCATTATTACCCTGGGGATGCTGGGGCCTTGGACAAAGTGAAGCGCCGAAGTTACTGCTTTCCAGAGATCACCAACTTTCTACCAAGACTACCTTTCTCTATCTGAGGCCCCATGGGTTGAAGAAGATTGCTGAAAATTTCCTATTAATTATGACACAGAATTGGGAATGAAGTGATCAATTCAGGTATAACATTTTTTAAATATCTACTGGGTGCTAGGAATGACTAAGATATGGTCCAATGTAGGTTATATCTTCACACACAAAAAAAAAAAAAACAAGCAAAACATGTCAATAAACTCAGTCTAAATGAAGAGAAACTCATAAAAACAGAAAATTTCAAGTGTTAAGCTTGAGAAACAGTAGTAGATACATGTAGAGTGAGGCGGGGGGAGGGAAAGCTTCCTGAAGGAGGTGACCCCCCACGTTGGATCTCGAAGCAAGAACGAGTCAGATGTGGAAAGGTGGGAGGGCTGTTTCAGGCAGAGAGAGTAACACACTCCAAGGCCCAGAAGCCCAGAGGAGCACTGCGTGCCTGGGAACCGGCAGTTCGGTGGTACAGAACCAGGGCTGGGGAGCTGAAGTTTTGGAAGGTCAGAATGAGCCAGGCTGTTGGGAGCAGCATAAGTTACGGTGAGAACGAGGACCTTCCTGGCAGGTGGAGGACAGCTATGAAAGGGCTTATGAGGACAGACAGGTGATCATTCTATGTTTAGAAAGAAGGGTGGCCAGGTGTGGTGGCTCACGCCTCTGATCCTAACACTCTAGGAGGCTGAGACGGGAGGATTGCTTTGAGCTCAGGAGTTGGAGACCAGCCTGAGCAGAAGCAAGACCCCATCTCTACTAAAAAATAGAAAAATTAGCCAGGCGTGGTGGTGTGCGCCTGTAGTCCTAGCTACTCAGGAGGCTGAGGCAGGAAGATTGCTTGAGCCCAGGAGTTTGAGGTTGCTGTGAGCTAGGCTGACGCCATAGCACTCTAGCCCAGGCAACAGAGCAAGACTCTGTCTCGAAAAAAAAAAAGAAAAGAAAAGAAAAGAAAGAAGGATAAGGTTGGACTGGAAGAGAGTCAGAGTAGACTAAAAGGGCCAGTGAAGTGTGGTGCCCCAGATAGTGGAGTGGCATCGAGAGATGTCAGCAGCAGAACCAACAGAGGCTCAAGGGTGGGCACAAGTGGCGGAAGGGAGGCGTGAGGGCAGCACTCCAGTCCCTCGCTCCGCTCCTGGGGAAAGGGTCAGGAGTGCAGCAGGGTTTGGGAAGCAGTGGGAAGAGTATAGTTTTAGATACACGTGGTATACTTGCAACATCTATGTGACATTTACCGCGGGTTGTAGGCTGTAGAATTTGACGTCTGAAAAGAGCTGGTCAGAGTCAGAGACTCCGTGGCTGCTCAAGGGTAGTGTTTGGGGCTGAGGGGCAACACTTCCACCTCCTCACCCCCTGATGGCAACTGATCCCATCAAAGGCAGCAGAGGGAGGTCCAGGCAGGTTTAACTGTGACACCTGGGGGGTCACGGAGAACCCACAGAGGCCATCAGATTACAGAGAGTCAAGGACCTGAATTCAAGGTGGTGAGGCCAGCACTGACCAATATGGCAACTCTTTCCGGGAGCAAGCTCGTCACTGAAACACACCCACGACCTTGATTACGAATCCATCAGACAACAAAGGAGGAATTTGGAGACCACAGCTTAAGGGTCCAGGTTTTAATTAGTACATCAGTAATTCTCAGCAGAATGAGGGGTTTGGTTTTGTTTTTAGATGAGGTTTAGCTTTTTTCATGAGAAGGAAAGATTCCTTCAACAACACAAAGTTCTTCAGGATTTGCTGATATTCTCGCCCAAACTCCCAGGAGGTCCCACACTGCCCTACATAGCAACTTAGGAAATAATATTTAAACAAAGGCATTTAGGAACAAGGTTCCCTTTCACAAAGGCCACAGATGTGAACTAAGGACTCTGGAATTTTGCAGATTCATCTCTTCCTTCAGGGAAAATGGGCAGTAAAGGGTTGAAGCTCAGGAAAAGAACAGCTCTTGGGCCAGTACACCTGAGGCAGAACACAGACCCCCGACCCTGGATCGCCAAGACCACTTGGTAAGCAACATCTACTACTATTCAGAGGCAAGACAAACTGTGCAAAGGTGACAGCACGGCCACTCAAATGTCACTTCTTCCTGGCGAGGAGGCAGAATCCTAGATTCACAGAATAAATAGCTGTCTCCAGCTGTATGCACTGGCTCTTTTTGTTTAAATATGCATACCTAGTCTTGTCCTGGTAAGAAAAACTCAGGCTTATAAAAGGCCTGGCTTTTCACCTTAAACAAACAAAGCTTGCCCAGGGATCTAAAGTCAGTCAGTAATAAGAGAGCCCAGGATTTTTCCCTCTGACCTTCCTTCCCTCTTCCTGGGACATAGTTTTCTTTTGCATTCATCCTAGTTAGAAACTCTTAAAAGATGGGCTGATACTAGTACTCCACTATCCCAACTACAGATTGAAAGTGGAGGAGATGCAGGTGCAGTGGCGGATGCCTGTAGTCCCAGCGACTTGGGAGGCTGAGGCAGGAGGATCGCTTGAGCCTGGGAATTTGAGGTTGCTGTCAGCTATGATCATGCCGCTGCACTCTAGAATAGGTAACAGATCCGCTTCCTGTACTGATGTCCCAGGGGAGCAGGGGCGGGGGGAGGAATAGGTAACAGAGCAAGACCCTGTCTCAAAATAAAATGTTTAAGACATATATATATGGAAAAATATCCTAGAAAGCTAGAAGAGAAACTGTTAAAAGTGATTGCCTCTGGGGGTGTGGGAATGGGAAGGGGATGTGTAGAAGGGTACGAGGAAGGAAAGGGCATTTTAACTTCTCCCTTTAAGCACACTTCTGTGCTGTTGCTATGTTTTAAAAGCATCTTCACATATTACCTTTGAAAAGTTATTTTGATGAAAATATGTATTATAGAAATGTATATACTAATATATGTATGAGAAAAAAAAGCTGGAGAAATATACACCAAATTATTACAGTGTTTGTGTTTAAAGACACTTGGTGCATTATTCAGGCTTATGTTTTAACTTTTAATAATATTATTTCATAATAACTGCTATGACCTCTTTAGAAAGTAGTAACTAGGAACCCCAATTCTCAAGGACTCCAGCTGACAGCTACTGTTTACATGGTAAGAGTCGGTCGGCAGAGACCACTGCCTTAAGGCTGAGGGAGAGACATTTGAAAGCTTGCTGTGTCCTTCTTATTTTATCATGACCCCCAACTCTAAAACGTCCTACCCACTGCCCATCCCATCATAAGAAATACAGACTCAGGCCATGTACCTGGAGTTCTCCTCTAAACTCCTGAAGTTCAATCCGCAAATATTTACTGAGTTCCTGCTGTGGGCCAGGAACTCTGCCAGCAACTGTAAAAAGGCGACAGCCATAGTCTCTGCTCCCCAAGGAACTTATAGTCCAAATGGTTCCATATCAAAAATCGCTTGATCCATTACTCTTAGGATGCCCTAAAAGGTACTTCAAGCCTGGCAGCTTAGAAAGGGTTCCTCTGACATCTTTTTCTCCCAGCAAATAAAAACATCACATTTTTCTACCTTAGCATCACATCAGACACCATGGCAACAGAAGGCTGTACCAAGAATTAGCTCACTGATCATCTAGCCAACACAAACCCGGCTTAACACTCACTAAGTAAGATTCCTGGAAGAAAATGGAGTTCAAATAAATAAGTCTCTCTCCAGCTCTCAACAAGAAGAACTGCTTCCCTTCCTCCAGGGCTGTACTTCTCAAATTTTTCTCCTCCTGCCAAGATAGACACAGAGATTGATACTATCATGTAACACCCTGGGATCAATAGAGACAGCTGTTCTCAGCTATCCTGAAGCTTAAGGGTAGATACTTAGGCGCACCTGTAGCTCATTCACATTATACAGCTGGGAAGCCCTGGAGAAGTTCAAAAGTGCCCATTTAACATGTTCTACTCATAAAGTAAAACAGAAGGCCAAACCAACATCCCACTCATTTAATTATGAACTCGTGATTGACAGAAAAGCTCAGCGCCTATTTCAGATTCCACAGACACGAGGATCTGCTGGGGCATTCTGTTCCAGGTGCCAAGCAAACCTGAGATGAGGTGCAACCATAGCTCAGTGTCAGGCGCAAACAGGTTTCCTGAAGGCAGCACTTTGTCTAGCTAATTTATCCAACTTAAACGGCGCAGAACTTCAATTAGATCTAGACAATGTGCTTATTCAGCAAACCTACTCTCTAGTGAGTCAGCATTCCAAATCTCTTCTAGGGGAAGGGCCAACCATATCTGATTAGAAGCACAGTATTGTCAGAGTTTTCTCTGATGATGAGAAATGACCTTGAGGAAATCATATAACACAAGGCAGCTCCCTACACGACATTAAATCTGAAGAGCAAACTGGCTGATTAAGATGAGACAATTCTTTTGACAAGGGACATTCTGGGAAGAAGAGCCATTAGTTATAGTAATGGCTTACATTAACTGAGTTCCCACTGTGCTAGGCATCTTATATGCACCATCTTACCCCTCTCTACGACCACATGAAATAGGCATGATTATTCCTATTGTGGAATAAACAGGAATCAACGAGGACTCAAAGAACGCAAGCTCTCATAAACCCAGAAATCAGTCCAGGTCTTTCTGACTCCAAAGCTCATGCTTCTAACTACCAAACCGTACTGCCTCTCCAAGGTATGGGCAATGAGACCACAAAAGGAGCCCACAGGGTGCAGCTAGCCCTTCGTCACTGGACAAGGAAGACAACAGTTTCCTTAGGCAGTGACAAAGATCTTCAACCAGGAAGCACAGTGAATTCACCTGGGGAGTTTTTTCAAAATACAGATTCCTACTCCAGATCTTCTGAATCAAAATCTCAGAGAGTGAGACTCTTGAATTTGTATCTTGACAAAATTACTCCAAGAGATCTTAGACCATCAAAGTTTAAGAGGCTGCACCACCTACCACACACATGTATTTGCTGTGCTCATCTCAGATAGGTGCCGAATGACACAGCTGCATGTGTACCCATTCATAAATCAGCAACCTACCCAACTGATTCAACAGATGCTAGTGGAGCCCCTACTTTGTGTCGGGCGCAGAGTATATGCCAGACAGATGCAGACAGAAGACCATCAGGTAACACAACATGATATACTCAACAGTAGCAGCATGGATAAAGGTACCAAAAAGTCAATGGTCACACAAGAAGCAAGAGAGGTTTTTCTAAGCAAGTGATAGCTCAGGTGGGTTTTATCGAACAGATGTAAGTTTCCCATTCTGGTGGGTGGGGGTTAAGTGGAAGGAAGAGTATTACAAACTAGGAAAACTGAATATCCTTTTTTTTTTTCTAGAGGCTGGGTCTTGCTATGTTGCCCAAGCTCATCTTGAACTCCTGGTCACAAGCGATCCTCCGCCTCATACTCCCGAGTAGCCAGGATTACAGGCACGAGCCTCCGTGCCCTGTGAAAACTGTGTATCTAAAGCACAAGGGTATGAAACCACAGAGCTAACAGGAGGCTCACATAAGGTTCACATGGCTCAACAACACATGATGTAAACAGAGCGCAGAAGTGCCTCCGTTTTGACTGCAGGGTTAGGCCTCTACCAGATTGTAAAGAGCCTTGCTAAGAAGTGTGGCCTTTCTCCCGTAGGCACTAAGGAGCCGGTTTTCGGCAATGAAGGATTTACTCGGATTTTAAGGGACGAATTATCACTTCAGCCGCTTCATGGAGGGAGACTGTGGGTGTAGCGGGTAAGCTTTCCCTTGCAGGTAGAGGGGTGACAGACTTGCCAAGCAGGCAACCAAGCGGGACTGTGGCCTGCTCTTTCCCAGCCAGTACAAGGAAGCTATCTGCTGCCCCGCCGGCTCCCGGCGACCAGACGCAAAGGAGGGGCGTGGAGCAGGCGCCGGACGTGAGAAGGCAGTCGGGACAACCGGGTTAGATCAACCTGACCCGCGCTGGACACAGGACAGCTGAACAGCAGGCAGGGCAGCCGACCACGTCCACCAGCCCCGCGCGGGCCCAGAGACGGGCCACGCAGCACGACAGCACGTTTCGAGCCAGTCCAGGCTCGGACACTGGGGACCCGGAGCAACTATCGCCTGGCCTGCTCGCCGGCCCCTTAGGCCCTGGCGCACGGGTCACGGGCCGAGGGCTGCGGGCTGGGCAGGGGCAGGCCCCGGTGCGCCAGAAAGCGACCGCGGCCTCATGTTCGTCAGCCCCTCCCGCCCGTCGGGCTGTCGCCCTGGGCCGGGCCGCCTCACCTCGCGCGGGCGGCGGACTCTTCGGCGTCTCGGCGGCTCTGCCGACCGTCTCCGGGCCGGGGCCACGGCCACCGCCGCCGCCGCCATCCTCGGCTATCAGCGTCGTGGCGTCATCACAGCGCGCGCCTGACGCCAAAACAAACCCGGGCCACCTACGGGGCGGGACGGGGGCGGTCTCTCTGGAGGTCGGGCTACGCGCTCGGCGGCGCTCCGAGGGTGGCCTGCCAATCGACGTCCTCGGGACGGGGACAGGTTTTCTCTTTGGGGGTGGGTTTATTTGTCGCGCAAAGTAGCTCGCACGCAGGCTGGGGCGCGGGTGATCTGGGCTAGAAAGAGGGACCGCGGGAAGTAGGGAGAAAGTTTCAAGTTTCTGGTTGGGCGGAAAGGGGATTCTGTAGTGGGACGCTGGGAAGCAGTGCATTCCAACAGAGGGTTCTGGAAGTGCCTCTGGAACTCCGAAAAGGATTGACTTAAATTTCATTAAAATCTATTAACTTTCATTAAAACTGCAATTAAAATAATTTCAGGTACTCGGCTGTGTTCAGTTTTTCCTCCATCGCAGCATAGTTGCAAACGGTTAACTTGTGGATTGGTGAAATCAGTCTTGGGCCAACTTCTAGAGTAACAGCTTTTTGTTTTAATTTTTTGTTGTTTTTTAACTTAAAGTGTATCCTGAGGCTGCAAAGCAAATAGATTTTTAAAAAATTGTCACCATTCACAATGACTTCTCCATAGGATGAGAATTGTTTTACCACTTTACAATCAACCCAAATTGCAGGGGGAAAAAAAAATAAACGTTGCTGGTGATAAGGGTGTTGTAACCACCATCCATCTTCCCCATTTCATTCATGTATTCAACACATCTTTATTGAGCACAAACTTCACACATGGTATTGTCTTTGATTGACTATATAAGCTAATGTTATATTTTAAACCTAAAAATAAATTAACACCAATAAAACATCATTTCGTCTGTTTTATGTAGTAGGGTTTTGTGTAAGATTTCATTTAAAAAGAAAAACTTTAAAATTTATTTCCAAAAGTCTGGTGCAATGATTAAGGGTATAGACTATGGGGCCAAACAAATCTGGGATCAAATCCCAACTGACACTTCCACAGCTGTGTGACTTTTTTTTTTCCTCACCACGAAAGAGGAAACTGTGTGACCTTAGCCAAGACATCTTTCCTCCATAAGGCTCATTTTTCTTATCTGTATAATGGGAATCATAGTCCTGACCTCCCAGAGTTGTGAGGGTTAAAAGTAATACAGAATTCCAGAGTTGATGGCACTCAGAAATCCACACAACACCCCTATTTTATAGATATTTGGTAAATTAATTAACAAATATTTATTGAGCCCTTACTATGTGCCGGTGCTGCCCTGGACTCTGGGGAAGAGCATGAGGCCCTGAGGTGAAGAGGCGTGTTAATACAGAGGGGACAAGGCCCAGGACATCCATTCCCCAAGCTCTGCCCTGAACAATAAGGTACTCCTTGTCCACAGAGCTGCAAATGTGAAAGACATCATCACCATGATGCTCTGGCCTGGGCAGCTGTGCATCTGGGATAAAACGTACAAAGCCCTTAAGCCTCTAGCCAGAGAGCAGATTCTATCCCCACTCCCTCACCGCCCCCCATCCCACTCCATGGAAGAGCAGAGACTTAGGGAGCAAAAACCAGGGGGAAAGTAGGTCACAGCAGCAGAGTGATAATCTGCCTGATGGCTGACCAGAGCAGCCAGGCTCCTGCTCCTAGAAGCAGGCTGCTCTTGGCCACCCATAAAGATGGGCTCTGGAAGACTTTCAATGTCTGCAGCCCCAACACTGGCCCTCTTAGCAGTATGCCAGGCTGAAGGGGCCACTCCAAGATGACACATCCTGTACACTGGGGTCATTCTCAGTCCAAGCTCTTGCTGACTGTAACACTTCCTATGCTGGACTTAGAGATTCTTTCATCCCACGCATTCCCACATGTGCACCCTTTATACCCAGCCCTAGCTTGGGTGCCAGAGACACAAAGCGGACTCCTTGACCTGGGGAGTCCACAGGAGAGGAATTCTGACCTGGACCTAGACAACAACAAGCCAATGCTATCAGTACTGAGACAGAAGAGAACACAGGAGCTGTGTAGACCTAGAGGAGGCTTCTGATTCAGTTTGTAGCTGGGATTAGGGAATTCTTTTTGGAGGAGGTGATACTGAGCAAGAAGTAGGAGTTCATGAGGAGGAAATGGAGAAGGGTATTCTAAGCAAAGAAACTAGATGTGCAGAGACCCAGAAGAACAAAAGGTGCCCGGGATCCCCATCATGCCTGGAGGAGAGGAAGGGCCTGACAGCCAAACTAACTGCGCCCTGGGCACAGCTGCCCAGGCCAGAGCATCATGGTGATGATGTTTCTCATCTCTTTCCTTCTGGTAAATTCTGGTGGTCAAAGTGGGGGTAGATCAGCCAGGCACAATGGCACACATCTATAATCCTGGCTACTTGAAAGGCTGAGGCAGGAGGATCACTTAAGCCTGGGAGTTTGAGACCAGCCTGGGCAACATAATGAGACACCCATCTCCAAAAAAAAAAAAAAAAAAAAAGGAACAGAGCAGATCAAGGAGGGTTTTCCCCAGAACTCTCTTCTTCAGGTGATGTGAGAAGATGGGTAATGACTGGTTGGGAGACAGAAGTGGGGATAAAAGTCCAGGTGTGGGAAGCACAGGAGTAAAGGAAGGGAAAGTAAAGGGCAGAGAGAGAGAGTTCATTAGGAAGCATGGACGAGGTAAGGTTTCTACACATGTGGGTGGAAACACCTGTCACCCTAGAGCCTAAACAAGGGTCTCATCAGGCCTAACTATGTCCCAGGGGCAGGAGCCTCCCAGCATGGGCTTCAGCATAAGCCTGGTCTGCCGAGCTCTGCGTTCCCACCACTCCCTCCTGGCTAATTGCTTTGGGGACCCCCTCTTGTAAAGCTCAACACTCGTAAGTCTCACATCCTTACCTCTCATCACCCCTATGTGAGTGCCACTTCTCTGAAGCCTCCCCTGCCCCCAAGGACTGGGTAGGTGGGTAGCTCCTCCGTGCTGCTACAGAGGGGAGTTGCAGAAGAGGACAGAGCTGGCTCATGTAGGGCCTTGCAGACAAGGAGAAAGAACTTAACATAGGGATCAAGTTTTCAATTTAGAAAGTAGAGAATAAAGTGCAGGGAGTAATAACAGAAACCAGTGAGGAGACACCGGCCATGCCCTAGAGAAGTCACGGGGTGAGGGTTTGGAATAGGGTCCAGGTGGTGATGGTAGAGGACTGGTCAAAAGAGGGTCCCACCCTCTCCGAAGCCCCTTCCTTCCTCGGATTCTGCCCGTGTGCTGAGTCTTGCCCTTCCTTTCCAGCAGGATGAACACACCACACACTCTCATTCCACTGCTTCCAGAAAGCCTTCTGGGGTTGTTTTGACTTCACACTGTATACCTCTTCTCAAAGAACAAGCTTGTGGAGAGCAGAGGCCAGAGGATCCCCTATTGTGACCCCAGTTTCTGCAGCTTCAGGTCATGTCAGGAGCTTGAATGTGGACTTCGTTCAACAGGGGCTCCCCACCTTCTGGAACAGGCCCCCCTCAGATGGACCAGGAACCCAGAGGAGGGGACTGAGCACATAGTCTGAGCTGTGTCTTGAAGGCTGAGATGACAGTTCAGCAGAGGGAGGAGAAGGCGAGATGGTCAAGAGCCTGGAGGCTGGAATGAGCCTGGGGAGCGGGGGCCGACAGGATGGGGTGTGGAGGGCAGTCCACCTAGGGGCCAGGGGCAGGAGGAGCAGGCAGTGCAAGGAGGGAGGGGCTGAGGACTCCCATCTTCCCGACCCAGCCAGGTCCCCACCGCAGCCAGCCCAGAAGGCAGAGAGAAAGGCTATGCCTTCCTGCAGATCTTGGGTCTCCATGGTAGCTCTTGGGACTCGGGCGCAACGGAAACTCTGCACCGCCGGCGGAAATGAGTGTAAGGAGGGAAATTGAGTCCCCTGTGGCAGCCCTCTTCACCACCCATCCCATGCAGAGGATCAGCTTCTGGGGGCCCCACCCCAGCCAAATGGGGCCACAGCCAGGAGAAAGGAAGGAGCTTAATACAAATATAAATACCTTTAATGAAAGTCGTGCTGCTCTGCAGAGCCCGGATAACGCGGCCGCCGGAGCGGGGCTGGAGGCACGGGCACTGCCTGCAGACCTGAATGGCTAGGCCAGAGGCCCCAGGAGGCAGGCCAGCGCCAGAGCAGCCGCCAGCAGCGGGGGTGCGGGGGCAGGCGCGGGTGCAAGCGCTGTTCCCCGCAGCGTCTCCTGGTTGGTCTCGGGGCCTGCGCCACGCTCCTGGACGCTTACAGGGGCACCGCACAGAGTGTGCAAGTTATCCCGGTGCGGGGTCCGGCGAGCTTCTTGCTGTAGTGACTCCCACACAGCGGCCGCCTCCTCTGGGCAGCCCGACAGGACCCGCGAAGCGCAGGCATGGAAGTCATTCCAAGACCTATTAAGGGAGTGGGATTAGGGGGATTAGGTGGGGCGAGGAGATTTTGGACTGAGAAGGAAGAGGTTCAGGCCCCGAGGGTGGCTCGGATTGGGCCGCTGCCTCCCACCCACACCTGCCGGTACCTGCAAATGGTTTCCAGCTCGCCTCCAGGGCCCATGCCGTCTCCCAAGCGGATGAGACACTCAGCGAAGCCCTGGTATATGGTGTCACAGAGGTTTGGGCCCGCTGTGGCTGCTGCCACGGTAGGTACAAGGACTAGTGGGGGGGAGAGTGGTTGATAGGATGAGTCGGGCCGCCCCCAGTACCCAGGGGCTTGTTTACCTGGGAACGCTGCTCTGGGGACATGACTCAGCGTGAAAAGGGCACCCTAGGGAACTGAGGGGCATGTCTGGGGATCACCTACCTCAACCCCCTTAAAGGCAGGACCTGGAATGGGATATGTGCGAGGGGAGGGGGCATCGTGTCCCAGGGGTCAGTTCTTCCTGTGGGCTTCTGGGGCCCCAGGTCCCGTGAGGATGGCCCAAGTGAAGGAGTCAGGACAACAGGGAGCAGGTCCTAGACGAGCTTCACTTGGCCCTCCCACCTCATCCCCAAGGATAGATGGGTATTGTTTTGGATGAGACAGGGCAGGAGAAAGAGGGATTGGGATCCAGACCAGACCCTCACAGAGGACCTCAGGGATCCTATGGCTGGTCTAGGACTCCAACCATTGGCCATGGCTCTCTTTATCAGAGGAGGGGCTGAGAATTTTGGCATCCTTCCCTGCATAACTGGAGCTGTTTGTGCCTCTCACTTTCCTTCCTGAAGCCACCAGCACACCTTCCTGGAGCCCCTGCAACTCTTCCGGGAAGGCTGTGCCTCCAGCTCCCGCACACACCCCATACCCAGCCTGGCAAGCCAGGGGGAGGGGGTGCGGCCCAGACCGGGTACAGGACACCCACACTCACCAAGTGGCAGCAACAGCAACAGCTTTAGGGTACCGGGCGGCCGCAGGCAGCAGGAGCAGCAGCTGTAGTATCCGTGCATCTTCCCTGGCTGGGAGCCTAGTGCGGGAGCTAGCTGCTTGGAGTGCAGCCCGTAGGCCCAGCCCCCGAAGGGAGGGACGGTGATTGGATGGGAGCCGGGGGCGGGGCTCCAAAGCCAGCCAGTGGTCCCACCTCCAGCACCCAGACTAGCAGAAAAGTGAGAAGGGCCGCTAGGGATCAGAAGCGCCCAGGATTCCAGGTTGGTGCTGAGAAGGCCCCCCAGACCCTCGCCCCAGAGACGGAGAAGCAAGATGTGGGAAGGCACTTAAGGAGATGAGTGCCCAGACCCTGGGGTGGGATGGCCTAGACAGAGCTCCACAGGGAGAAGAGAGGGAGCAGGTAACAAAGGACAGTTATGAAAGTCACACCACAGACAAATCAAAAGCACACACATACTCCATTTTATTCCAAAAGCATTTAATTGAATTTCTCAATGTTTTTCAAAAACAAAAAGATTCAAATCAGAGGTAAAAAGGAACATGGAAAAATTCAACTCAAGTGGTGTCATGATCTCCAGGTCATGCTGCAGGCATGGCAGAACCCAAGAAGGCACAATACCTGCCCTGGGCCCAGCCTAAACCTCCTGGCTATCACGACCTGCAGACCACGGCCAGTGCTCCCTGCTCCCCCACCCCGAACACCCCAGAGGTGGGGGCCTGAGCAGGTAAAGGGCAGACATGACTCTGCCTTGACCTAGGCCTATCTGCTGGCCTTCAGTGCCACTTCACCCCTGGGCAAGGCGGGCTTTGCAGCTAAGGGAGGCTGGGGGTCACAAGGCCGTGCAGCATGAGGCTGAGACGCCGGGCCGCTTTGCCAAGTGAATTGTGTGGCTCAGCCTGTAGGAACTGAAAGAGCTTCTGGCGCACCTGGGCCATGACGGAGCCCATGTGGTCCCGAGTGATGGGATCACTGTGGTCCAGGTGCATCACGGCCTCTTCCAGGTAGCTGGGGATGGAGGAAAAAGACAGGCTACAGGTGGGCGCACCAGCAGATGGGAGCGCCCCCTGGTGGCACCGAGACCCAGAGGGATTGTTGACAAGGGAGGCCTCTAAACCTCAGCCAGGTGAGGAGGGCAGAGGGGATTGGCGGAAAAATTAGGAAGGGGAGTCAGGCAGGAGTGTGAGTCCCGTTGAAACTGTTCCCTCCCACCCCCTATCCCACAGCTCATCTCCTGGTCCCTGACTGCCCCCATTCACCTGAGCTTGAGGTCAGTTCGAGTGCCAAGGTCGGATGCCAGCTGCTGGATGAGGGAAAGGAGCACGGGCTGGGAGAGTGGGCAGGGTGGCTGCCCAAAAACCTGGGCTGGGTCCACAGTTTCACACACATACAGCACCAGATTCAGGTCAGCGGCTGTCAGTGCCTGCGGGGAGAACAGGGCAGCAGGGTTCACAGCTGACAGCAGTATGGAACATCTGCTTGTCTGTGCTGTGCTGCCTGGGAGAGGGTGACCACAGAGTAGGGCAGTGAGCGCTCCATAGGGGCCCAGAGAGAGCACTGTAGGGCTGTATTGTCACCCTAGGGGATCAAGAAAGGTTTCCTGAGAAGGACAGTCACAGAGCAAGGCAGGTTGAGGTGGGAAGAAAGAGGTCCAAGAGAGGGAGCAGCAGGGGCAATGGCCTGGAGGCCCAAAGCCTGGTGGTGGGTGGAGAGGAATGTATGGTGTGTAGGGCTTGTCAGGAAGCTCCTGACGCTTACCAGGGCCAAGCACCTGTCATACCTGCTGGAAGGCCTGATTGAGGTGGCCCTGCTGCAGCAGCTGCAGGATATGGGCTTGCTGGGCCTGGCAGTCAAGGTGGGCAGAGGGAACAGGTGTGCCAGCGGCTGAGCGCATGGCCTGCATGATACTGGAGGTGACGGCGGCCTGCTGCTCCTTGAGTGCCACACTCACTTCACCCTTGACAATGCGCTGTACCTGTGCTAAAATGGACTCCTGCAGGCTGCAAAGAAAAGTGGCAGATGAAGTGGACAGGGAGCCCCATCTGGCCCTTCCTAAACCCACCACCTTGCCCAGTACTCTGCCTACATACCTGCCCACAGCCACATGCAGCTGGTGCTGCACCTCAGCCCGAACGCTGCTAGACACAGTGGCTGCCATCTGCTCGGTGGCACTCTGCAGTGTACTGACCAGGCCCCGCAGCTGGGCCAGCACGGGCTCCCTTGCCTCCTGTTCCCGTGCCTTCCGGCTCTTCATGTGACTTTCTAACTGCTGCAAGTCTGAGAAGTGACCGCGGGGACCATAAGAGGGATGGTAGGAGAGAAGAGGACAGCCCCTTCCACTTTGGGTCACATGACCCCACTCACATTCCTGTGTGCCCAGCCGGAAGCTATCATTGATCTGCTGGAACATAGCCTGGCAGCTCTTCTCGAAGGCCGGCAGCACCACGCTCTGGAAGGCCTCACGGTAGGCAGCCTGCATTGGCCCCTGTAAAGTGTCTGCAGCTGCTCGGGCGATGGTATCGGTCAAGTTCTAGGGTAGAGGGAGGGGCTGAGTTGAAAGCCTGAGCCCAACCTGGCCTGACTAGGACCACCAACCAACCACCCTGCTCCCCGATCTTGGGCCCTATAGCACCTTGGACTTGAGCAGCTTGGAGATGTTCTCTTTCATGCTGCCCTCCACAGCTGTGAGCTTGGTGGCCACTGAGTTGCTCAGTTGGCCTGCCACAGGCTCCAGACTCCTGGAGACACCTAGGGCAGGGGAGGAGGGGAAAAAGGAGCCAGGAGAGGAAGCTTGACAGGTACCTCCACTCCCACCTGGCCCACCCAAAGGCAGTCTCCATGCGAAACTCACATGGGGGAACTGTCTTCTTGATCTCGTCCCTTATGCTGCGCTCTAGCCGCCCAGCCACAGCTGAAGACAGTGCCTGGGACAGCTGCTGTGTCAGCTGCTCCTGCAGCTGCCCACCCCGCTGCTGCCCCTCGGCCAGGGCCCGCTCCAGCCGCCGCTCTACACTGTAGCTAAGGAACAGGCCTGGAGCAAGTCCCATACCCCTTCCCAGGCCGGGACCACTGCCCCTGTCCCTATGCCATGCTGTGCTACCACCCTCAAGGATACGTTCCTGCTCATGCCGGGTCTCCAGGGCACGTTCTACATGGCCCGTGACAGTGTTCTGCAGGCCTTCGAGCTGGGTACACAGACGCTGCAGCAGCTCTTCTTGGCTGTGCCGCAGCTCTGCCAGCTCTCTCTGCTGTTGCCAAATTAGTGCTGGCCAGTCCTCAGGTGGCTCTGCCACCTGCCAACAGCACTGTCAGTCGCATGATGTCTGCTCCACCCATCCCCACACACCAGACTAGGGAATGGCCCAGAGCCCTTCCCCACCCTCACAGGGTAGGGTCCCGTGAGTAGAAAGGGGGCTTGCTCACTTACCTGGTGCTCTGTGAGCCGGGATCCCATGGCTGAATCCCTGCCATAGGCGAGAACCACCTCAGGCTACGTTAGGCGGCCTGGAGAACACCCCTCTCCCTGGCCCCAGGACCCCTCCCTACCCGTCATCCTTCTTGTTTTTCCTCTTGAGCTTGGGTGAGGACCGAGGGGATCCCTTGGTCTTCCAGTCCTTGGTAGGCAGCCGTGGAGTGGGAACTTTGGTGCCAAAGCCTCCTGAAGCAGAGGCAAGGCTGGCCACCTCATCATCATGGTCACTGTGGGAAGTGGAGGGAGAGGGGTAAGCACTTGCCCACTTGTTGGCCCTCCTTTGTGAGAGGAATGGTGTAGGGTGGTACCCACCTTTGCTCGGCGCTGGCATCCTGGCTGTCGTGTTGCGGCAGCAGGTGATAAGGTGGTCGGTGGAAGGCCAGGCTCTTGTGCTTTTCCTGAAGGCCATTCCTGGGACTGAGGGGACAGGCCAACTTAGCAGCGGATGATTCTATCTAAAGCCCTCCCACCAGCACACTTCCCCCTCCCAAGTTCCTCACCTTTCTGCCAGGGTGCTACAGGTCTCACGGGTGATGTCAGGTGCTGTAGGCCAAACCTGACTGTCAGGGGTCGTGGCTTCCTGGGTCAAGGCTGCCTCCAGGAGGGAAGGGGTACTATGCCGATCTCCGTCCCCAGGGCCTCCATCCAGGCCAAGCTGGGGGCCAAGCTCAGGCCCTGGTCGGGGCCGGGGGGACAGCAGGTGTAGTGCTGAGGCGGCTGAGGCCATACTGTCTGGCTCAAGACCCTCTGGTGCAGAGGAGCCAAAGCCCCGGGACAGGGCCTCAGACGCAATCTCAGGGATGTCCTGAGACAGGGCAGTGGAAGCCGAGGAGATAACATCCGGGGAGCGGGTGCGGCTGGGGGAGGCCTGGGGTAGCCCCAGGGGCTCCACTTCTTGCAGCTCCAGGGACAGTGCAGAGGCAGCAGTAGGCACCTGAGATGGGCCAAAAATGGAGCTTAAGTGATGAGAGGTGAGGTGGGGGGCACAGGGACAAGGCACTGGTCTCAAGAGTGATGAGAGACGAGACAGTGGGGAAGGGGGATGCAGGTCAAAAACAGGGCCACAGCCCAGGAGAGGAGGTGGGGACGGGGAGGCTGAGGAGATACCCTCCAGGGAACATGCGGGGTTAAGATGACCTCAGGGGAAACATGGACCATGTAAGGCAGAGCAGGGCCAGCAGCAGGGGTACGTGGGAGGAGACTGCTGCCACCCACCTGCTACCTGGCACTTCACACACCCATGCACGCACCTGCCCTGGCCCCTTGGGAGTCAATTTGTCAGCTGGGCCTGAGAGCAGGCCAGGCAGGAGGCTGCGCGGGCTTGCCTGTAGGCCGCTGCTGCTGCTCATTGTCAGACTGCCATCCAGCTGCAGCTTGGGGCTCAAGGTCAGCTCCTCAGGTGGTCTGGTGGTGGGAAGGCTGAGGTGTCAACAACCAGAACTTGGTATTACCTGGCACCAGCCCTTGCCATCCCCCAACCCTGACCCTCACCTCACCTGGGCAAGGAGGGGTCCACGGCTGAGGTGCTGCTCATGGCAGACACAGCTGTAAGAGAGCTGCTGCTGCTGCTGCTGCTGCTGCTGCTGCTACTGCTGGGGGATGCAGTGATCTGGGGAGACACAGAGAATGAGGGCTGTGGCCTGTGGGTGAGGCATTCTCAGGTCCCCCTGCCCTGAGGGGCTACCTGCTGCAGGGAGGCGCTGGGTGTCATGAAGGCATCAGGCGTCATCAGCTTGGGCTTGGTCTCACTGCTGAGACTGAGGAAGTCAGCAGGTGCCGGCAGCTCCACGATTCGTCGGAGGTCAGGCTGGGAGCCATGAGCTGCTGACCCCAGGCCCTCAGAGCCCAGTTCAGGCCGAGACTCTCCAAATGCTGCAGGGCAAGGTGGCACTTGAATCAGATCTCAGGCCCCAGTCAGTCCGACCTCCCTCCCTTTCACTCCTTACTCACCAAAGTCCTCATGGGCAGTGTGGGTGGGGAGCGGGGTGACCACATCAGGGTTTAGCTGCGGCTGGAAGCGGATCTGCACGTCTTGCAGTGCCCTGCAGGAAGAGAAAAGGGAGAATAGAGCGCTCAGAGGGGCCAGAGTCAGTAGCATGGAGAGAGGCACAGCAGGGCACTGGTGGGCTGCCCCCACACACTCACTTGGTATGCACACAGAATAACTTGATGAGCACGCCGGCTGCAGACTCCATGGCACCAGCTCCGTGGGCACCATCTGAAAGGACCGTGTGGATGACTAAGCCCCTGGTCCTCTCTGTCCCTTAGCACCCCCTGCATATGGACATGGAGCCAACCCCAAGGCAGCTCACCAGGCCCCAGGCTGTCATTCTCCTCCTCAGCAGGGAGCACCTCAGTGTGCCGCAGCCGGCAGCGACTCACAACCTGGATCCCAAAGCTCAGTACAGGGTGGGTGAGCAGGAACTCCGAGATGGAGCTGAAACAGGCACGGCCCTCCTCCTGGTTCTGCAGCAGCTCCATCACATAGAGGACCTGCACAAGCAGTGCATTCGCAGCTGAGCTCACAGGCTGTGGGCACTGCAGATGTGCCACATACCCCTGTCCTCCCGAGTGATACTGGCTCCACCTGGGGTGCCCCATGACAGCTTACCTTCCGTTGCACATCGCTGAGAATCAGGTATTCTGCTGACAGGTCCAGGCAAACCTTGAGGCTGGGGAGCACACTCACTGAACTGAAGATATCTGGGGAGAAGCTAGAGAGCCACGAAGCAGGGTGAATGAGGCCAAGAGCTGAAGAAACCCACACTCCCTGCCACCCCTGCCGAGTCCCCTAGCCCCTGCTTACCGAATGGTCTGCAGGCAGGTCCAGGACACCGTGCACCACATCTTGAGCTCCCGATTCTGGTCAGCACCAGTAATAAGGAACCTCCAGAAAGGGATCCTGTGGAGCAATGTGGCACTGAGTAGTTGGCTGGGCCCCCTGCCAGGAGCCCATGGTCAGCCCACCACCCACTTGTCTGCCCACTCACTCACTCAGGGTCCTGCTTCCTATGGTTGTCACAGAATAGGAGGCAGGAGAGGGGCCGCCCATCGTGAGGCTTCCACTCATGCAGACACCTGCAGGCAGGCAGATGAGGGGCCTGTGTAAGTGATCCGGTCTCCTGGTCTCCTACCTAGGGGAGGGTCTGATCCTACAGGCCTTGCCTTACCTTGGCTCATCCTGCCCCTCAATGTAGATCTGCCAGAACTTGACGTAGCCATCATGGCTCGCAGTAGCCAGGACAGTCCCGTCAGGGGAGAGTGCTCCTTCACTTAGGCACTGGGAAGAACCCAAAGAGCCTTGCTTTGCTATCTCACTAGAGGCGGAAACGAGCCCCTCTCCAATGAGGATGGTAGTGAGCTGGGCTGACCCACAGTAGACTTGCACATTTGTGTGACTGAATGAATGAACAGGTGACTATAGAGTCCAGACCCGCAGGGCACAGCTAGGTTAGAAGTAAGCTCCACAGGCAAGGGCCACTTTGTGCTCAGAGTCCCATGGGCAGAGTGCCAGCACAGCTGCTAGGGCAGCTGTGGATATGGGGAAGAGATGAAGGAGGTAAGAGGGAAGGGCAGGCTTACTGTGCTGTGGCCTTTCACCACAATGAAGCCCTGCTTGATTTGGCTGACATCCACAGGCCAGGTGCTGTGGTTGGAGCGGAGCATTTCCAGGTCCCACACCTCAGCCTGGAGGGTACAGGGAGGTTTAGCCCATACACACACTATGGCTGCTCTGATGCCTCCCCACCATGCCCAGCCCCCTCACCCGGTCTTCATGCAGCAGGGCCACTGTTGGGCTGCTCTCCTCACAGCAATCCTCACTCTCCTCAGGGATGAAAGGGCACCAGATGATCCTACGGAAGTGGTTCAGTGGCGTGCCCTCTGGCTGCCGGATATGGACCAAGATCTCTTCTCTGAGCAGGGTGTTAAGGGCTAGATAGGTGGATGGTGACGCATGTCTGGCAGCCCCAGCTCCACCCACCCTTCTTCAGTCCTCCCACCCCACACCAGGGAATAGATACTGAATTTTGCCATTAATCAGAGCCAAGCGCCACACAAACAGGTTGCCTGCCTCATCCAGGCAGGCCAGCTGTGGAGAGTTGAGGTGTGCAAAGGCCAGATCGGCCACACTGCCTGTGAAGCCCTTGAGCAGGGTCCGCTCTGAAGTGCTGACACTGATCACCCGCACCATCGCTGAGCCATTGTTGGCAGCTGGAATCAGGAGAGCAGCAGGCCCTGAGCAAGTATCCAAGCCCAGGCAGCAACAGAGAAGCCCTGCCCTTGCCCATCTCACTGCCACCACCATAGTCTCAAGCTTAGTTTTCCCACCCAGCTCCCCAAGGACTGGCAGAGGTTGGGGGAGCATAGACAAGCCTTCCATTGTACCCCTAGGTGGGCTGAGCCTGATGCTGGATCTGGCTCTCTGGGACTTCTAGTAGAAAACTTCCTTCCTCTCCCCTGCTTCTACTCACCCCGAATGGCGTAGGCCAAGAAGGAGTTAGACACGGCAATCAGGTTGCCATAGTAGTACTTCTGCTCCCAGTCGTACTTGGCGACAGGCTGGATTTTCACCTGAGAACCCAGGGGTAGGAAAGTCACAAAAGCTGAGGGCTGGGGCAGCTTCCCCAGAGCCTAGGAGGTCCCCAGCATCCCTGGGGATGAGAGAGGCCATAGGTGTAAGCCCAGCTACCCAGTGAAACTGCCTGGGGCCAGATTCCCACAGAGGCTTGGCACCCAACCCTGGCTTCCTGAAACTGGGACATACTACCTATATGTCCAGGTGGTCCCCACAGGAATTGGCAGCATGAGGGATATGGGAGAGGCTGGGTGTGCCCCCATACATTACACATGCCACAGCAACCTTGTACCCACCTTGTTGCTCCCCCGGGCCTTGCTCGAAATGCTAGAGTCACTGCTGGCGACAATCTCTACCTCCTTGGCCAAAATCCCAATGCAGGTGGAGCTGTCATCTCCTGAGAGGCAGCTAAGTGGAAAGGTGCATAAACTTTGTCTCCTATTCATCAAATGGCTCAGTGTGCAGGGTTGGGAGGAGGAGAGGACACAGCCCTTGAGGTGAAGGGGTCTAGTCCCAGATGCCCAGCTTTGCCTAGTCCACTGGTCCCAGACCCACAGCTCCCCTTGCTCCCCTTCCTCCTTGGGAATGAGCCTACTTCCATTCTAAACCAGGCATCCTGGCCAAACCCTTAAGCTTGTCCTTGCCTCTCATCCTAGTGCAAGCTCAATGTGGTTAAGTGCTCCGCCCCAAGTCATCTAGACGGGGAGCAGCATCGAAGGTACTCACATGACCTGCTTCTCCTGCAGATTAATGGGCGGCATGGTCCGGAGACCAGTCTTGCTTGTTGAGGTACCATCACCTGAGCAGAGGGGGTCTGGGACCAGGAGTCCATTAAGGTCCCCGTTGTAGGCGCTGGATGGCCGAGGACTCTCTGCACTGGGGCCTGGGGAGAGAGAGGGCCAAGGTTGCTCTATCTGCCCATCAGCTTCTTGTGCAGAGTTTCCTTCCAGAACTCTGAGATGCTCTAGAAACACTCAACTGAGCAAAGCATGTCTGTGAGGGAGAAGGGCCCTTTGTTCATCTCTCATTCCATAAACAATAATGTACACCAGGAGCAAGAATGAGTATGAAGCTCCTCTACCTGGGGGAGGGGCCCCGTGAGGCCAGTTAATACTCAGGCCTGGGTCAGCACAGAGGAAGTCTGTGTGCCTTGAGGCGGGGGGCATGGGAAGGGTCAGGAAAGTAAAGGGAGCACACGTTCCAGGCTTGGGGCAAAGGGCCCAGTGGTCTCAGGCAGCTGACAGATTTTCTGAGAGAGCTAGGGTTAGCTAAATCCATCCAGAGTGAACATCAGTGCCTGCTTCCAGAAGCAGCCAGTTTGGGCCTCCCAGGTGTAAAAACAGATCTGAGGAAGCATCAGTTCTCAGCGGCGGACACTGCACATCCACACTACTATCACCAGACAGCCCTTTAATGACTACAACTTTTCACAGATCCCCGAACCCACCAATAAGCTAGTGCCCTCACATGTGCTATTTCCTCTTCATAACAGGTAGCTTCTACATAGGTGCCTTGAGTGCCTATTCATATCACACCCAAGCCCCTGTTGATATTACAAGACCTAGCCTAAATAGTCTCATTTCCCAGACCTGTACTCTGCACTCACCAGCCTCCACCCTCCCCATCCCATCACAGTACCGAACACTCCTCTCTTTCAATGACAACATTATATTACAACCCTGTTAGCTCTCTGTGTCCTGGGGGCTCTCTGAGGGCAAGAGCAGTTCTGAGGTATCACCAGGAACTGAAGTAAAATATGAATGAATAGAACAAATTAGGGCTTGCAGACTATTCGTAGCCTAATTCAGCCAGGGTGGTGCGGTCTATGATTTGCCTTCCTCCCAGAAAGGAGGAACTGGGGCTGAACACTTTCCTCCTGGAAATCAGTTTCAGAACAGCAGGCCTGTAGTCTGCATTCCAGAGGGAAGGGTAAGTTACAGAGGAGGATCAGCAGCTCTCAGCTTAAGCCTAGACCTGAAATTCGGTATACAGAGCCCGGACCAGGCCTCTGAACCATGGCGAAAGGGTAGGGGCACCGGGCCAGTCCCAGGAATACTAGAGACCTGGAGGCCAAGAACCCAGAGGGACCCAGCAGATTCAGAGAAGGGGCCTCACCTTCAGCTGAAACGCTGAAGGACAAGGCAAAACGACTCGGCGCCAGGATGGGGAGGGTTCACACCCAGGGGTCTGCGCTCTTCGAAGGGGTACACTCAGGGACCTGGGGCTCCGACCCCCGTCCGCCCTCATCATCCGGGAGGATCCAGAGCTGGTCCTAAGGGACCTGCGGGCCCTGAGGGCGGTTCGGACCCGCGCCACCCTTCTGCCTGCTCGTCGAGGGCCCACCCCGCGCCGTCCTCGCTCACCCCCCGTCGGCCGGTCCAGCTTGAGGATGTCCCGCAGGTGCTGCGTGGCGTCCTCGATGTCGATGCTCGCGCAAGAGGCCATGGGCCCAGCCGCAGACACCCCGCCCGCACCGCGTTCGTTCCGCTGCCGCCGCGCACCGTCCAGCCTAGCCCGGCCGCGACGGGGCGAGACAGCGGGACGCCGGTCACTACACTCAGTCCACCCGCAGTTCGCAAACCGCCGCCCGCGACGCGTCCCTGAGCCCCGCCAACCCCACCAACCGCCTCCACTTCCGGCCCCCAAGAGCCCAAGCTCCCGGAACCTGCAAAGGCCGGAGAAGAAAGGTTCCGGGCTGGGGGCGGACACCTAAACCCCTCCCGGAGCCTGTCCTTCTCGGCGGCCCCGCCCTTGTGCCAGCCCGGTCCACAGAGCTGAGGCAGAGCAAATGTCCACGTACTGGGCTGCCCAAAGCCCTGCTCACCTCAGGAGATCCCGCCCAGTCCATACCCACTCCCAGATCATGGACTCTTGGTCGCACTAGGACGGGATCAACTCAGCTGCCCAAGTTACATCCCTCGGATTCCCAGAAATAAGCTAAATTGGCAGGAACGTCAGTTTCCCATTTAGGAAATGGGTCTGAGTAACCTAAGGTCCGAGGTGATCCACAAAATAATAAAACTCAGGAAGTGTAAGGGCAGGGGAGACGGTATCACCACAACACTCATTGTTCCCTACTGTTCCCCAGCATCCCCTTGTCCCACCTGGCACCCTCAGGTAGGAAGAAAGAAACCACAGTTTACAAACTGCTTTTTATTGCAGACAATTCAGGCACAGGTACATGGAAGAAGCTGTATTGCAGATTTTATACAGGGTGGTTTAAGAGGCAGTAGGTATCTACCTCTCCCCCACCCCCACTTCCCCAAATACACACCAGCCTAGAGATCAGTCCCACTGAAATCTCCTGAGCATGCTGTCCCCTCAAACAGCACACCACTGACACTGTACCCAATGTAGCCAGGCAACCTGTGGGGTCTGAGGAAGTCCTTACCCTCCATCAATAGTGGACATGGGGAGGGAATCCTTTTACAGGTCAGGCTTAGCTGTGGTGCCCTTATCAATCCTAAAACCTCTAACAGGGCACTGACCCAAATCCTGGATTTGGTTCTAGCCTGCGATTGCTACCTTGCTACTAGGTTTATACCATCCACAGGTCTCAGGGCTGAGGAGCTAGATTTGTATTGGGCTAGGCTTCTGCCCCCAAAACTGAGAAACAGAAACCACCCTATTAACTAAGACTTCCTGGGATTTGAAGACAGTGTGGAGTGTGTGCACTGAGGAAGGAAATGGAGGAGACATAGAAACGTCTGCAGAAGTCTGAGGGGTGAGAACTCCTACAGGATGAATCCCTCACACTCACAGCTCCGAATCTACAACCCAACTGTGTCTGTCTCTATGGGCAACAGACTGGCTCTTCTGGGCACCTGCCCTTAGGCAATGATATCTGAAGTAGGTGGCACAGGATCTGAGCTGCCCTCTGCTTGGCAAGGGGTACATGGGGCACCCTAGATATGATCCTGACCCTTCTGGGCATAGGGCAGGCCCCTCCCCTGATATTGCTGAGACCTCAGCCCACAGGGCCTGAACTTGATGGGCCATTTTTCCCAAGGCCTCTCCAGCTTCAATAGGATTCAGGGTCTTCTCTCCTGCTACTACAGCTCTGAACTTACTCAGGGTAGAGGTCATGGGAGGTATCAGAACTGACTGCAGAGGCTACAAGGGAAGCTTCAGGCCAGACCTGAGCTCTCCCTGCCTGCTTTCCCAAGACTAGGTGGGCTGGGGAGGGAACTCTGCCCTCCAGGGCTTCTGAGGAGTGCTGCTTCAGCAGTTTGCTCCTTGTGACAGGTATTGTAGAGCTAGGGCTGAGGTGGGAGGATGAGACATGAGAGACAATGGGTTGGAATAGTTACTAATGCCCAGCAAACTAGTAAACTAATTAAAACAATTTAAACTGTTAAGAAAATTTTTGTGGTTTTATTGTATCATGAGGCATTGAAACATCTGAACAAATCAATATCTGGGCGGTGAGGCAGCTGCTTTCTCCTTCACTTCTTTGGGTTACTAGAGCAACTTGTCAGTAGATTAAAAAAAAAAAAAGGACAACCTTTTGCATTACTTAAGTCTTTCCAAGGCATGCGCTGGTACAACACAAACTTCTGTCAGATGCAACTAGTCTAGCGTCCAAACATCATGCACAACACCTCGGTGGCAGCAGCGCACTGCACCCACTCCCACCGCGGCCCTGCTCGTTTGTGTATGATATTTGGAGCATCTGGAGGAGTGTGAATAGTATTGGGAAGAGGAGGGAGGAGGAAACAGCATGAGTGCCTGGCTAGGAGGAGGTCAGCCAAAGTTGTGCAGGGCAAGCCTGAACATGTCATTGGTGCAAACCCAAGCATCGTTGATGTTCTTTAATAGGAACATCTGGTGGAACCCCATGATAGGGTCTTCATCGGCCTGTGAGGAGAGAGACAAAATGATTCAGTAAGGGTGCCAAGGAACAGGAAGGGAGTTCAGTGGCAGGGGAACAGGGCAAAAGAATGAGGACTTTGGATCAGGCCTTACTGTCCTGGCCTCAAATCCCTGTATAGCCAAAGGGTACTTATGAATGTGAATTGATATATTAAACAATGCTCTGGGTACATAGGGGCCAACAGATGGCAGCTCACACTGCTACGTGCACTCAAACTGCAGAACAATCCAACCAGTTAGCAACAGAGCAGAGCATAAGTGATCAAAATTTTGAAAGAATTCCATAGTACTTACCAAGTAACTTAAAGTATCGAAAAACTGTAAGCAATCTTAGTGCCTGATAATGTCAGTCAGTCCAATCAGGAGAAACTACTGCTAATACTGACGGTGGCCAAATATGTGAGAAAGGCTCAAAACTGAGTTCATAATGTGATCACAGCTTTATGGTGGGGGGCAGGGGCGGTGGAGGGGGAACAGCATTACCATTGGCGATCTGTTTCCCATCATGTAATAGGTAACACTTGCAATGAAAAAAGGCAAGAAACTTCCAGCCAAACTGCAGAAAACCAGGATGAGGCATACTTGAAACAGGAGCCCAGCTAGCCAGCACTGTTTCTAACATCACTTATTTTCTGGGAATCCTCACCAGCAAGGAGGCAAATCACTAATTTGGGAGCTCCAAGTTGGTCAGTAACACCAGGAAGAACCTGAAGCCAGGTGGAAAGGGGCAGTGCTTACTATCCCAGCCTGAGAAAAGTGGGCACTGAGTTCCCTGGTCAATTCTGTGCCTATTCAGGCACAGGCTCTGGGCAGGACATCTTGGACAGGCAGGAGAAACTGACAGGAAAGTCTAGGCCAGAAGGCAGATGACTCTGGGTCCACTGCAGAATCCTAGAGGTGCCCTCCAACGACACCCATACTGGACTCAGGAAGCCCTGCCCCGGCTAGCCTAGGAAGAAAGCCTGTGGGCCTGTTACTGTAAGCCCCACCATGACACAAGCCCAGGAGAGCAATGCCCCTGACCAAGGGGCGGCCAATGTGTCCTGCTTTGGAAAGAAGGGGTTTTTGAAAACAGAGACTCTGGCTTTAGTATGGTAGAACATAACAAGTCCCATGGAGGGTTCCTGAGGGGTTTGAAGGGCCACAGGAAGGCTCTGAGGATAACAGATCTTGAGAAGGGAAAGGGAAAATGCCAAGAGAAGCAGGAGTTCCAGGAATCTGCTTTGCTCAGCAGGTAAGAAGCCAGCAGCCAGCTTGGAGAGTGGCAGCACGGCCTCTGCGAGGGGACTGCCTCTCAGCACCCAGCTGGCCCATCCACCTATCCCGCAGGACAGCGCAAGGGCCCAGTAGCTTGGCGCCACAACCCCATCCTGCCCCTATACTTCTTGTCCCTTTTCCAAAAAGGCTCTAGACCAGTGTTTTCCATTAGAACTTTCTGCAATCACAGAAAAGTTCTATATCTCTGCTGTCCAATATGTAGCCACATATGACTGACTATGAGTACTCGAAATATGGCCAGTGCAACTGAGGAACTCAATTTTAATTTTATTTAATTTTAATTAATGTAACTTAAGACTTACTACCTGGGGCTACCGGCTATGGTATTGAACTACACAACTCTAGACAGTCACCTTGTCTGGGCGTTCCCTGACAGGCAGGGCACATCCACAGGGAAGGAGGGGCTCAGGGCTCTGCGCCGCCTGCCCACTCCTCCCTCGCACTGCAGCAGCACTATTACCTTAAGCTGGCCCACAACCATGCTGATGATGCAGCTATCTGGCGTAGGCTGATGGTCCTGCGCCGTGATGCTGTGCTGGATTTTCTGGAACGGAAGGCTCTGCAAGAGAAAGAGTGGGCGGTGGGCTAACTAAAGACAGAAGGGGTGGGGAAGGAGCCACCTGCACCCTGGCTCTGGCCCTTACTTACAGACAACTTCTCCACAATGGCAGCTTTCCCCTGGAACTGCTGTCCTTCCCACGTAAGGCATGATGCGTCAATCTGAAAAACACACAGAACCCGAGTGTTGGGGCCTCGGAGCACAAGAAGTATTTCTAAGATCCTGGAAAGACTCTGAAAAGGGGGTGGGCATGGTGGCTCACACCTGTAATACCAGCACTTTGGGAGGCTGAGGCAGGAGGATCACTTGAGCCCAGGAGTGAGACCAGGCTGAGCAACATAACAAGACCCTATCTCTACAAAAAATAAAAAAATTAGCCAGGTGTGGTGGTATGTGCCTGTAGTTCAGCCACTTGGGAGGCTGAGGTGGGAAGACCACTTGAGCCCAGGAGCTGGAGGCTGCAATGAGTTATGATCATGCCACTGTACTCCAGCCTGGGCAATAGAGTGAGACACTGTCTCAAAATAAATAAATAAATAAATAAAATAGCCGGGCGCAGTGGCTCACGCCTGTAATCCTAGCACTCTGGGAGGCCGAGACGGGCGGATTGTTTGAGCTCAGGAGTTCGAGACCAGCCTGAGCAAGAGTGAGACCCCATCTCTACTAAAAATAGAAAGAAATTAATTGGACAGCTAAAAATATATAGAAAAAATTAGCCGGGCATGGTGGCACATGCCTGTAGTCCCAGCTACTCGGGAGGCTGAGGCAGTAGGATTGCTCTTGAGCCCAGGAGTTTGAGGTTGCTGTGAGCTAGGCTGACGCCACGGCACTCTAGCCCGGGCAACAGAGTGAAACTCTGTCTCAAATAAATAAATAAATAAATAAAATAATAATAATAATAATAATAATACAAGACTCAGAAAGGGTCTCTTGCTTGGGGAAATGGGTCCACACTTCAGTTTCCCAGACTGTAAAAAGGAGACTGAATATAGTTCCCAAACTTTACATTATCAACAACTTCTTTAATTACACCCCATGTCCCACGGACCTAAGCTCTGAAAGATTATTTAATAAAATATACTTATTAAGTTCATTTCCCATTTGTATTCAAGAAGTCATATGGCCTCTGATATATACAGGCCCCAAGAGGGTCGTATGTGGCCAAGGATCAGCCAAAAGCCATCCTACTGCATGATCAGTCAGCATCGCTCCCAGAGAAGTCATCAGAAAGAACTTGGAAACATCCCGTATGTTCATCACCATCTCCAGAACCCAGGCTGAGTGCCACAGTGGCCCTTCAAACTAGCATTCCTAGGCACCCATGGGGTCAGTGAGGGATGGAAGCTGACAAGGCCTCCCAAGGTCTAGTCTGGGACCTCCCTACCACCAAGAGTCAAAATTCCATATCCGCACCTCCAAATCTTCCCTTCCACAGCCTGCAGAGGCAGAACTCAAAAGGGCCTCTGCTACTTACCAGCTGTGACATTAGGTAAATTACTTACATTTCTGAGCCTCAGTTTCCTAATCTTCAAAGGGGTAATGTGCTGAGGATTACGAAACAATAAATATAAAAGTGGTCTTTTAGGACCTTGCTAACTCTCTCCCCGGGGTCAGGCCTGCCTTAATTAAGAGACAATGGGCTGGGCGCGGTGGCTCATGCGTGTAATCCTAGCACTCTGGGAGGCCGAGGCGGGTGATTGCTTGAGCTCAGGAGTTTGAGGTTGCTGTGAGTTAGGCTGATGCCACAGCACTCTAGCCTGGGCAACGGAGTGAGACTCTGTCTCAAAAAAAAAAAAAAAAGAGACAATAAAGCAGAAGTGCCAGGACCCCAGAGCCAGGGCAGCTCAAGTTTTTAAAAATTCTCTACGATGGGCCGGGCGTGGTGGCTCACGCCTGTAATCCTAGCTCTCTGGGAGGCCGAGGTGGGCAGATTGTTTGAGCTCAGGAGTTCGAAACCAGCCTGAGCAAGAGCAAGACCCCGTCTCTACTAAAAATAGAAAGAAATTAATTGGACAACTAAAAACATATAGAAAAAATTAGCTGGGCATGGTGGCGCATGCCTGTAGTCCCAGCTACCTGGGAGGCTGAGCAGGAGGATCGCTTGAGCCCAGGAGTTTGAGGTTGCTGTGAGCTAGAATGACGTCACGGCATTCTAGCCCGGGCAACACAGTGAGACTCTGTCTCAAAAAAAAAAAAAAAATCTCTATGATGATAATGACAACCAAATAATGTCTGTGCTGGATTTGGTCTTCCATTGGTAAGATTCCTTTCTTTTTCTCAAAATTTTTGAATGGACTCTTAACTTTTTGGAAGCAGACACAAAAGACCTCAGTCAGCCCAGCCAGGCTCTACAGCTATGCTTAGAAGACTCCTATCGCCCTCATCCTGGGCAGACCTGCTGGATCAATCACATTTCTGTGACCAAATCTAGAGCAGAGTCAAGTACAAGTAGTTCTTGATATATATGAACATCATCAAAATAGCAGCAAACAATGCCTGCATAGCAGAGTTTCTCAAAGGACACAGCCTTTCTGGGCTAAGCCCATTTGTTTCCCATGAGCATTCAGGGCTTCAGGTCCCAAAAGGAAGCTGGAGCTGGGGCCTCCAGGAGAGCTCAGCTTTGCACTGAAGATGCTCATGGCGGCTGGCCCCGGAGGGCACCATGAGCCCTAGCCTCTGCCTGTTGCTGTACGATCTGGAACAGAGGCACTCCCAGGACCATGAGCACTGACAAGATGCTGGCCACATGCAATGGCAAGCCCAGAACATCCTGCCCAGAATCCCAGTATTCCCACTCTTATGGAAGATGACAGAGGTAAAAGTACGGACCAGGCAGTTGGGCCAGGCCTCAGGTCCCCTGTCCCAGGGACAAAAACTCAGATAGAGAGGTGTAGCCAGTCCAGTAAGGACTGCCAG
>RJWJ010019215.1:17500-30593 GCA_004363605.1 Indri indri | reverse complement strand
GAATTCCTATTAAAATCCCAGCAAGATTTTCTGTAAATATAAGCAAGATTATTCTAAAATTTATATGAAAAGGCAAAAGAATTGGAATAGCTAAAACAATTTTGAAGAAGAATAAAGTATGAGGAATCAAGCTACCATTTTTTAAGACTTAGATAAGTACAGTAATTAAGACTGTATGATATTGGCAGAGAATAGACACATAGATGCATGGGTCAAACAGGAGAATGCAGAAATAGAACCACATAAATATGCCCAACTAATTTTTAAAGGTGTTAAAGCAATTCAGTGGAAGAAAGATAGCCATTTCAACAAAATGGTGTTGGAACAATTGGACATTGGTGGGCCAAAAAACAAAGATGAACCTTAAGTCTCCTACCTTATATAAAAATTAACTAAAGATGGATCATAGACTTAAATGAAAAATGTAAAAGTATAAAACTTTTGGGAGAAAACCCACAGGATAAAATCTTTAGAATCTAGGAATAGGTAAAAAGTTCTTAGACTTAACATTAAAATCCATAAAAGGAAAAATTGATAAATCGGACCTTGTCAAATTAAAAATTTTTGCTTTATAAAAGACCATATTAAAAGAATAAAAAGACAAGCTACAGATTTGGAGAAAATATTTGCAAGCTACATGTCTGACAAAGGACTAGAAAAGAACTCTAAAAACTCAACAGTTTAAAAAACTAACAATCAAATTAGAACATGCGCAAACTACATGAATGGACTTCTTGACCAAGAAGACATACAGATGGCAAATAAGCATATGAAAAGATGTTCAATGTCATTAGCCATTGGGCAAATGCAAATTAAAACTACAATGAAATATTAGCACATACTTATCAGCATGGTTAAAATAGAGAATAGTGACACTGTCAAATGCTGGTGAGAATGTGAAGAAACTGGATCACTTCTACACTGTTGTGGGAACGTAAAACGTTACAGCAAATCCTGAAAAAATTTGGCAATTTCTTAAAAATGTCAACATGACCCTACCACATGTTAACATGACTCTATCATATGACCCAGCAACAGAACCCCTGAACATTTCCCACAGAGATATTAAAACCCGTATTCACACAAAATCCTGTGCACAAACGTTTATAGTAGCTTTATGCCCAATTGTCAGAAACTAAAAACAGTCCACATATGCTTCAGTGGGTGATTATGAAACAAACTGTGGTACGTCCATAGCATGGCATACTACTCTGCAATAAAAAGAAACAAACCATTGATACATGCAACGACCTTGATGAGTCTTCGGAAAATTATGTTGGATTAAAAAAAGCCAATTCCAAAGGTTGCATATTGTTGCGATTCCATTTATACAACATTCTTGAAATGACAAAATCATAGAAAGGTAGAACAGGTTAGTGGTTGCCTGGAATTAAAGAGGGAGTGGAATGAGAGGCTCAGGCGGGAGGATCACTTGAGGCCAGGAGTTCAAGACCACCCTGGGCAACATAGTGAGACCATGTCTCTTCAAAAAATAAAAAATTAGCCGGGTGTGGTGGTGCATGCCTGTAGTCCCAGCTACTCGGGAGGCTGAGGTGGTAAGATCGCTTGAGGAGCCCAGGAGTTTGAGGTTACATTGAGCTATGATTGTTTCACTGCACTTCAGCCTGGGCACGGCAGAGAGAGACCCTGTCTCTAAAACAAACAAAAAACAGAGGGGGTAGAGGAGAGGAAGAGGGTGTAGCTATAAAAGAGCCACATGAGGGAACCCTATGGTGTTGAGTACGCTCTGTATCTTCACTGTCTCAATGTCACTGTATCAAAATCCTGGGTGTAATATTGTACTATAGTTTTACAGGATGTTACCAACGGGGGACACGAGGTAAAGGGACATGAAATCTCTGTATTATTTCTTACAAGTGCATGTGAATTTATGATTCTCTCAAAATAGGTTAATTAAAAAACCAAAACCAAAAAAAAAACAAAAATCACAGAATAAAATTCAAGTTAGATTTTAACAAAAGGATTTTATACAAGTACCAGATAATTATTTTTCCTTCTTCTTCTTATGCTTTTTAGTTAAGGCATAATGTACATGCAGAGATATAAATAATAAATATATAGCAGCTTGCTCAATTATCACAACATAAATACACTCCCGTAAACATCACACAGATTAAGAAATAGAACACCCACATCCTAAAAGACCCCACAAAAAGTCGTATATTTGAGCTGGACATTTTTACGTACGTTGTCTCAGCAGTAGCCAATTAGGTTAACAGAATCCATTCAAGGCCATAGTCTATGAAGTGAATGACTAACTGTCCAAAGAAGGAGGATGCAAAGGAGTCTCGGTTTTCCACAGATGCGGGTTCTCACAAGTAAGTCCTGTCCCTTCTCTGTGCCTCAAAACGGGGCCACCCTGCCAGGCTGTCGCTGTATGGTTACTGCGTACCAAGTGCTTTGAGTCCCCTAAGAGAAGGGAAGAAGTGGAATAGGCCACAGCAATGTTTTGACTTGAAAATCAAAGGAAAAGGTAACTTATCATCAGAAAAATGAAAAACTACAAGCACATTTTATTTTATAAAAGTATTGATTTCTAACTAGAATATTAATTTATACTCAAATGGATATAGGAAGGATCACTTCTGTTTGAAGTTTAGTAATTTATTTAAATTCCCTGGAATCATCATAAAATCCACCTTGTCATTAATTTCGACTGGGGTTTGGTTGGACTCGGCTGAATTCCATCTCCTGAGATGTCTTTTTGTGGAACACAGATACCCTTAGGTACAAATTTCACCAGCTGAAAATTTCTCACCGTGCATCCTGGATCAAGGGTGTGAACCCAAAGACTCTCAGGGAGAAAGTGCCCCAATTGCACAACACTTTAAGCATCTGCCCGAGGAGCCCAGGATACACAGCTGCCAGAACTCAGAGGCTGGATCTCAGCAATCTGCCCTCTCCTGTGGCTGTAACAAGTTACCCTTGAATGAAGGAAATAAAGAGTGATCCCAGTTCACTCATTCCCCAGATGCACAGAGCTGACCTGTGGGGTGAAGCATGAGGGTTGACCAGGTGACTGCTATGCAAAATCCAGGATTGCAGGGGGTGACCTCAGGGTCCCTTTTACTGGCCAAACTGAAGAAACCAAACCCCGTCTATACGTTCTTAACCTGAGTTGGATGGCCTGCATTTATAGGCTCAACAATATATTTCATACCACAGAGTAGCATGCATGGGTCAGGAATAGAGGAGAGAGGGAGGGGAGAAAAGGGGATTTTCCCCTTTGTTAGCTGCACACTGTCAGTACTAATATTTTCCCCATCTCCCTGTTTTAGAGTCTGGTGCTGGGAAAAGAAGATGGACCAGGACACACTCACATTCTATTTGGTCCCTGCTGTCCCCTGGAGGTGAACCAGGAGTCCTACAGAAGAGAGGGTAGGTTCAACCAGTTCTGGGGATGCTTTCAAATCAAAGAGGATTTTAAAATTTGACTCCCAGTTGCATTCCTGGATGACCACTCCATTGTAATGTCATTTTAGTAACATCCTCAACTCATTGACCACGGCCACCAGACAGGAGCTGTCCTTCCTCACCCTTGGACCAAGAATAGGTCCCTATGCTTATGCCCCATATCAGCTCACCCACTCAGCCTGGAGGACATGGCCAGGGGGTTCTCACAGCCTCATCACTTGCCTGCAGTCAAGTCAGATGAGCCTTACTGGGTGGGTGGGGTTTTTTTTTTTTCTCTCTCTCTCAGACTCCTTATAGAGAAAAGCAGAAGTCTGTGGCCAGTAGGTGAGGCTGAGGGACTGAGAAACTCCACCTCCTTTTCCCAATTCAATGAATGTGTTCAACATGCTGTGCATAAAACCTCAGTTCATGTTCCACTTGATTCTGATATCTGAACATCTGCTAAGCCGCCTTGATCCAGGTGGTTTGGGGAAAGGGAAATAGAAGGATGGGAAGCCTGGGTGTTCGTTAAAAAGAAACATTCAACACAGCATGGAAAATAGCCAACACTACATTTGTAGGAAGGCAGGGCACATGTATTGTCTCTAAGCCTCATCGGTATGGTTGTGGGGTACCTACTTTCCTTAAAGTTCAGCTTTGAGGAGAAGAGCTAATAACCTAGCACCATCTTTCCAGCTTAGAACTCTCCCCTAAATTTTTCCCCTGTGTTGTTTCTTCCACTCCAAGCCTTTTTGCCACTAAGCAATGACTGCATTCTATGCTTGGCTCAAAATAGTAAATGAGTTTAATCCATCTTCTAAATTCAAAGGAACCAAGCTGCATCCTGGCCTTGCGGGCCTGGTGTCTGCCACACTTCTGCACATTCTTATTCCAAGCCTCATCTGCCAAGAATAAAGCGATATACCAATGGCTATATCTACTCAAAACTATTTAAACAACCCGTAGAACAATGGCTCAAATGCTTTTCTTTCTCTATGATTCAACCATTTGATTGACTGAACTGAAACTAAAACTCAAGCTCTACTGGTCCTTTTATGCTTGAGCAGACACATCCAGAGTTCAGATCACATGCTGGGCTCCTGAGCAGCTCTCACCCACTCAGGGAGAAAACCAACGGTGCCTTACATCGGGGCAGATGAAGGCTGCTGGGGGTTGTGTCTGTCCCTGTGTCTACTTAATGGCAAGGGTGCAAAACAGGACTTGGGCTTGCGCTGGTGAATCTTGGCTTCACCTAGCACACTGGTGGGCACACCCAAATGAAAACAGTTTTATAGGCATGGGAGAAAGACTCAGGTGGGCTAAGGTGCCCACAGTGCATCTAGGAATTGACAGATCGAGACTCAAACAGGACATGAAGGCAACATTTGGGTGAAGAGGTGAACAGCTATGGGTATAAATGTGATCGAACATGGGGGGAGGGTGTCCAGATTTCTTGGTCCTGATTTATTTTCTCTCTTCCTGAATGAATTTTTGGTTTGTTAACACTGCTACTCTTACAGGCAATTCCCCGTGGCCTCTGGGAGGTGGAGGAGTGGCCCTTCTCCCTGCTGTGCCTGGCAATGCAGCCGCCACTCTTCCCTGCAGGTCCTTCATCACCTGCATGCTCACATGGTTCCATTATTTGAGTTCAGGGCAGGAAATAGAACCTGATTCAACATTTTGCTAAGTATTATTTTCACCACAATGAATAGGGTCCTTTTTTGATCTGTAACCCACAGCTGGGCTGTGGTTCTCTCAACACACACAGACTGAAAAGCTTCCTTCTGCGTTGATTTCTTAGTGTGGGCTGACCACATGTCCACATGTACTTGCTTCTTCTCCTTACATCCCAGTGGAGTCACCGTCCCAATGCTGGTGGATGCTGACAGAGCAAGGCAGGCAGGGCAGCTGTGCCCAGGAGTTCAGGGAGCAAAATAGGCCACTCTATCTATAACTTCAATCTATTTTAAAGGATGGTATAAAATAAAGTAAGAGACTAACAGCCAATTTTCATTTGCATTAAAATATACCACTTTAGGAAGCTAACATTTTTATCTTGTTTTATTTTTCCAAAAGCAAAATGAAGTTGGTTTTAATGAGGACACACAATGGTTAACTGTTGTGCTATTTTGAAAGGCTTTCTTCCTTAAAATGAGCCTCAGTTGCTGGTTACTCTCTGATGCTGATAATTATCTGAAGCAAAATAAATACAAATGTCTGCGTTAATAAAGACTGAAACAGGATAATGCCTGGACACTAAATTTTGTAAAGAACAAAGAACACAATTGTTCCTACCCTTGCAAAAAAAAAAATAATAATGGACAGGACACAGGAGCCTTGTATACTTAGGGACCTTGTTATGATGGAGACCCCGGGGCACCACCACAGGACGGACCTCCTTCCAGCCAAGGTCCCACAGTGGAGACATCAAGGGAGAGCAGCTAACCCTGCTCCTCAGTCTTGGGGACTCTAGCACAGCAGTAGAAGGGAGTCCAAAACCTGTCATGGAAGCCCCAGCTCCAGCACTCACTAATTGAGTAGCAAGGCAGCCTCAGCTTCCCAGGACCTAAAGTGGAGTAAGAGTAGTTCACACTAAAGGGTCCTTGTGAGGATTGCACAAGTCAATGAATAATGGACCTGCTCTGTCAACACTGAAGTTCCAGACAAAAGAAAGGCCTTCGTTATCATTTCTGAAAGGCTGTGGTGGATTGGCTTGAACTTAAAAAATAAAACAAACCCCAAGCCAACCCTCTCTCTTGTGGGCCTCAGTTGGACAATTGGACTCTTGCGCCACCTTCTGAATATGTGGATGGATTTTGCCTGTTTGGGGACATCAGGTAGGCCTTTGGGGAAGCACTTAAACTTCTCAGGGCTTTTAGTGTCTTGCAGTACTCCAAGCAAACAAGTAGGACTACAAATGAGTGATGTCTTGGGCTTAATCCACCTCCATTTGGGATTAGGAGTTCAATTTGCTATACTCAGCCAGAATCTCGGACAGTTGTTTAACTTCTCTGTTTCTTAATTTTACTCATTTGTTGAATGGGGATTATATCAGCTTTATTTACCCTGAAAATCTTTATGAAAATGAAATGAGATAACTTTTTAGTATAAATATATGCATTTCTAATTATCGTTAGACAGGAGCTTCAGCATAACTCCCGTGTATTCTGGAAAGTTTTATTATTTAGAATCAGTCTACACTGATTGTTGTCTCTCTATGCTGGCTTTTTATTTTTTTTTTTATAAACTTTTTATTTTGGAATACTTTTAGATTTGCAGAAAAGTTCCAAAGATCACACAGAGTTCTCAGAGGACCTTCACCCTGTTTCCCCTAATTAACATCTTATGTAACTGTGGTCCATTACAAACACTAAGGAACCAGTATTGGTGCATTGCTATTAACCAAACTACAGACTTTATTCAGATTTTACCAGTTTTTCTATTACTGTCCTTTTCCTGTTTCAGGACACCACATTGTATTTAGTCAGCGTGTCTCATGGTATCTTCTGATCTGTGATGGTTTCACAGTCTTTCCTTGTCTTTCATGCATTGCCAGTTTTAAGGGGTACTGGTCAGGTATTGTGCAGACCATTCCTCAGTTTGGCTTTGTCTGATGTTTTCTTCTCAAGATTAGACTTGGGGAAGAGGAAAGTGCCTTTCTCATCACATAGTATCAGAGGGTACATGCTATCGCCATGATATACCACTGGCAATATTAACCTTAATCACTTGGTTAAGTGATCTAGCAGTTTTCTCCCCCGTAAAGTAACTATTTCCCCTTTCCATACTCTATTCTTTAAAATAAAAGCAAATCCACTAAGTCCAACACACACTCAAGGGAAGAGGAATTGAGTTTCACGTCCTGGAGGGAGGAGTATCTATATATATTATTTGGAATTCTTCTGTAAGGAAGAGTTGTCTTTTTCTCCCATTTATTTGTTTGTTTAATCATTTATATTTATCCTTATGGACTTGTATTTAATTGCTTTACACTTTGAGTCATTATCTAGCACTACTTTATTTATTTGGTTGCCCTACTGGCAGCTCTTTCAGTTGGCTCCTTCCTGCGTCCCTTGGACATACTCCTATTGTTGTGGGTTTTTTGGTTTGTCTTTTTTTCCTTAAGCACTTTCTTACTTTCTGACACCAGAAAATGCTCCAGGATCATCTGTATATTCACTGCTCCAGCCCTAGAATTAACCATTTCTCCAAGGACCCTTGTTCTTTTTACTGGAAAATGATATCAGAAACCAAGAACTGGGCACTGGGTGTGCTTGTTGTTTTGTTACTGGCTGTTGCTGATTTTTATCTAAATAAAATAAATGAAAACGTTCGGAGTCAAAAAGATATGGGTTTTTATTGCCTGCATTAGTTTGGGCAAGTTATTTTGTCACTTTGGATCTCATCTATACATAAGGAAAATGAAAATCATTCACGGGATTGTTGTGGGGTCATGTGGAACAACACCAAATGGACTTTGTGTTTCTGAGAACAGAGGGCTCAACTTTTTTTTCTGGACCAACCTTCCTCCTGAAAACAACCAAAATAGTTGAAGAAAATATGGGAAACATCTTCAAAACATCAAAAAATAATAAAGCCAAAATTTAAAGGAAAATGAGAACCTAGGGAAATAAACAAGTATGAAAATTGCATTTGCCCTAAAGACATTTGCCATTTCCAACAAATCGGAACTTTCACTTCAACAGCTTGATGGTGGTTGTGCAGGGGGTAGAAGACAGTGACGGTCAAAAATCAGGGCTAGAACTAGGCAAGAAATTTAACAGGAGACGCTTGCCATGATACGCTGGGATATCAAAGAGCTATAACTCTGGGGCAAGGTAAAGAAATTGCTACCTTTATTTTAAGTATTTGAGTCTTCTAGGAGACCTCCAAGCCTTGAATTTGGTTTAAGGGGGGTCTCAAACTCTGAGTGCTTTCAGAGGCCTTGCAAGGAAAGGTATGTTCAATTTGGCCTTCATATAAATCTTACACATTATTTTAAAAAATGACTAACACACAATAAAAGATAACCAGACACATAGCAGAAGCAACAGACAAAAGGAAATAAACCTGCAGAGATTTAAGGTATTGGAATTATTAGCTAGACAGACTATAAAACAACTATGTTTCAATATACAAAAAAAAAAAAGACAATATTAAATGTATCTTTGGGGAACAGGAAACTAAAAAGTGACGTGTGATATAATGAAGAAAACAAAAAAGAATTTTACAAACAAAAATTCCAACAACTGGAATTAAAAATTTGGGGAATGAACTAACCAGCACATTAGATGCACCTGAAGAAAGAATCAGTAAACTTGAAGAGATATCACAGAAAAACACCTAGACCAATCACCCCAGTCTCCTTTATTCTTCTTTGCAAGCGCACTCCTATTTAGCACCTCCAATTGACCAAGGGTCCCAGACATTTAAGCGAAGAAAAGCTGCTAATATTAATAATTTCTCTAAGGGCTTGAGATCACTGCAAAGGCGTGTGGTGGAAGTGGGAAAGGAAGGAAGCTCCACTCTCTTCTCCCCTTTGGGGACACCAGAAAAGAGAGTGAGTGCTCAGGAATGGCAGCTCAGAGACCTGACAAAGAAAACATGTCCTATAGTCCTACAGATAAAGCTTGTTGCAAAGTGGCTGGCTCCTCCCTGCTTATCCCCCAGGCTGCTGTGATGGTCCAGTAAGTGAAAAGTATGGAAAGCGTGTTGCACTGTAAGAATACCAAAACGCTGAAATGTTGCATATGAAAGTTCATTTCTTTTACTCAACACTCCTCTGATGGATTATGTATCTAATTCTACACCACTGAAATACCTGATGGCACAGATTTAAAATCTTCTCTTATGTAGTCTTTTTTTTTCTCTGTTTTAATTGAAAAGTGTTCTTCCTTCTTCCCAAAGTAGAAATTCTCTTTGTAGAAGGCAGTCTCCAAAGATAGCTGCTATCAATTTTTTCCTTCGCGACATGCACATGCTACTCCTCACATTGAAGGGTGACGTCTCCCCTCCAGCCCTGAATCTGTGCTGGTGTTGTGACATCTTCTGCTAATAGAATTCAGTAGCAGTAACACTATGTTAGCTCTGGGCCTAGAGTTTAAGAAGACCAGCCTCTTCTACTTTCTCCTTCTTGGAAGCTAGCCATCATGTAAAACATCTGCCACCCTGAGACTCCCATATGTGAGTTAGCCCAAACTAGGCTCCATGGAAAGAGACAGTTGCCTATCTGTTTGGGGTGCCAGCCATGAGAGTGAAGAAGTCACCCTGGATACCTAGCCCCAGCAGACCCCATGTAGAAGAGAACTATCCAGCTGAGCCCCGTCCAGACTGCAGAATCATGAGAAACGATGCTGTGAGTTGAACGGGTCCCACAAAGTTCATGTGTTGTAAATTTAATCCCCAATGCAGCAGTGCTGAAAGGCGGGACCTTTAAGAGGTATTAGGTCCTGAGGGTTCTGCCCTCCTGAATGGATTAATGCCGTTATCACAGGAGTGAGTTCCTAATAAAAAGACAAATTCAGCTCCCTCTCTTTTCTCTTGCTCTCACCCTCTCTTTCCCTTCCTCTTCCCACCACGGGATGATGCTGCACAAAAAGCCTTGCCAGATGCAGAGCCCTTGACCTTGGACTTTCCCGCTTCCAGAACTATAAGAAATACATTTCTTTTCTTTATAAATTGCCCATGCTGTGGTATTCTGCTGTAACAGCAAAAAATGGACTAAGACAAACAATAAGTGGTAGTTGTTTTAAGCCATAAGTTTGGGGTCATTTGTTACATAGCAATACATGACTGAAACATTATTACATATACTTTTCTCCATAATTTCTGTTTCCCTGAAAAGGAAAAAGATTCTTCAAGGTTCTTCAGGGGCCACTGTCGTCTGACCCCTGCACACTTCTCCAGGTTTTCCATCAGACAGGCGAAGTCTTCATTGTTTCTTACCATGTCTGTCCTATGTCCTCCCAATTTTCATGGTCATGCTCGCCTCATCAACCCTGTCTCTGAGGGTTCAACTGCATCTCCCCTCTCAATTGAACTACCACCTCCACTTTGTCTTAATTATCGACTCTCCGAGGTCTAGCACAGAATGACATTCACCCCTAAGACATCTGACCTCTGAACTCTGAACTTTTGTGGCCAGGTTCATTGGAAAACTTCCACTCTCCGGTGAGGGTATTTGTGTTTTGTGTCCCCAAATATAATGAGCTCCCTTGAATGCAGAAACTGAGCCTTATATCTGTTTGTTTTTCAGCATCTAACAGAGGACCTGCGGAAAGGGGGCACTCAGAAACGTGTTTTACTGATGAGTGTGCTGTTCACATTCCTTTTCTTCAGCATTTTGGTGGTGATTCACTGGCCCCACCTTCATTTTCAGGTGCTCTGTAGCTATCAGATTGACTTCTCCTTGCTACCACTGACATAAAAATACCACAGGTAGTTTTTCTGAATATGAAGAAGTAGAAAAATGAAAATCACTAATACTTTTTTTTTTTTTTTTGCCAGGACAAGGAAAATACTTTGATTCTCTCCTCCACTTTTCATGTGAGAAAGTGCACGTACGGTGAGTCATTCCCTTGTCACCTAAATTCTGAAGCGTAATACGATCATGGTAGGCAATGAAGACATGTATGCGAAGTCCCAGAGGCATAAGAATTCATGAGTGGAAACCGCTAAAAGATTGGCAGGACTGTTTTCTAAGAAAGCAAAGAGCCCAAGGCTGATGTTCAAAGGGTTTTTTCTGCACCCCAGGGACGCTTACCTGACTCCGGATCCTCACGCTGGCCGTGGGAGTCAGATATTTGTGTTCTAAATACCAGGCCCGCTCCTGGAACACCAGCCTGGTCCCATATAACAGACAAAACTAAGGGATTGGGGAAGAGGAAAGAAATGGACAAATGGCAATATATTAGAAAACACAGAACCTAAGGAGGTGAAAAAGAAATAACATAATATTACATTTTATAAAATCATAACAGTTAATACTTTCTCAAGGCAAAATGGCCATGTTTTGGACATGCAGTATATGTTTTATTTTTTTAAACAATTCTATGGAAAATTTAGAGCATATACAAAAGCACAACAAATAGTATAATGAACTCCCATGTATCCATGCCCCCAACTCAAGAAATATTGACTTTTATTTCACCAATACCCTCACCTAGTTCTCCTCCACTCCAGGTTATTTAGAAGCAAAGTCCACACAGGATATCTTTTAAAACATACATGCATTTCTGTTTGCCTTCCATCTCAATTCATGGAAGACTACTCTAAATGTACATTCTGAATAATATTACGTTGCTACTTCCCATTGAGCATGATTTGATTAAACCTTCACAAAAAAATAGCATTCCTCATTTACATTTTGTTTCAATACATTTTTCCTATTATGTTTCTGAAACCTACACACAGAGCTTCTGCATGACATCATGGGTACCAAGCAACAATAAATGAGTTTTCCTATAGGAAGAACTAACTTTTTATTTAATATTTTTTTACTTAACTTTTCATTTTTTCATTTTTATTTTTTTTTAAGACACAGGGTCTCGCTCTATTGCCCCAGGCTAGAGTGTGGTGGTAAGACCATAGCTCACTGCAGCCTTGAATTCCTGGGTTCAAGCAATCCTGCTGCCTCAGCTTTCCAAGTAGCTAGAACTACAGGTGGGAGCCACCAAGCCTGGCTAATTTATTAAATTGTTTGTATGTACAGGGTCTTGCTATGTTGCCCAGGCTGGTCTTGAACTCCTGGCCTCAAGCAATCCTCCAGCCTCAGCCTCCCAATGTGCTGGAATTATAGGTGTGAGCCACCATGCTCAGCCTCACTTAACTTTTAATAGTCAATAATTCTAAAATCACACAGAAGTAGAAAGCATAGTATAATGGACCTTCACGTCTCCACCACCAGCTTTGATAGCTGCCAGTCTTGTTTTGTCTCTACTCCCACCCATTTCCCTTTTCTGTGTCGTTGTGGAGCAAACCTCAGTCATATCATTTCATCCATAAACATCTCACTGTGTATCTCTAAAAGATAATGATTCTTTAGAAGTAAGATAGTCTCAAAATCAAACCAAGCAAAAACAAAACCCTCTTATTCCAAGAAAATGGAGTTGATCTCTATGTGAGAAGGTGATATGTCTTGCATGGACTATCAGACTCTGAAGTCACATGGTCTACAGTCATGCAGACAATGCAGTCTCTTCATTCTTTTCTTGACGTTCTGAGACATCCTGGGAATAGCATCATTATGAGAAGCCTCAACTATTCAGTCTTCCCAGAAAGGGTCACAGAGTGGCTAGCAGCTTTTATTATTAAATAAAAGTTTTTTAAGACTAATTATAGTTCCTTGATGAAATTGCCAGAGTCTAGGCAGTCGTTGCTTGGCCAGTGTAAGCTTCCTCTGGCTCTTTTATATAACACCAGTAAAGATGTTAGCTGACCCTACAGACATGGGAAGAGTGACTGAAAAATACTGCAATTCATCTGGAAAACATAAGTTGTCATAAAAATAATAAATAATGTCTGTTACGTGATTCAATGGAATCACATGTCTCTAGATGAACTTCATATACACTGTGAAAATATTAGCTATGAGTTTCTAGGTGCAGAAAGGTAATCTTCATTGCTTGCATGTACAAAAATATAAGGTCAGTGATAAGAAATCCAGAGCTATAGAAGTATA
>RJWJ010019215.1:0-12500 GCA_004363605.1 Indri indri | reverse complement strand
GGAGGGCTTAGGAAAGCAGACTCAGAAAGTTCTTTATGAACTTTTGGGCTCAGCCCCAGTTTTGCGTGCATGGATTTGATGCTAATTAGCACACAAAAGACTCTGAGAACTGAACTAGCAGACAGATGAGAATCCAGGTGCCAGAATGGCCAGTGAATGGAATATATCTGAGCAGTGCTGCAAAGGCTTTGAAGAGTAAACTGACATTGGAACCACAGTGAACAGAAGGTGCATTGAAAATTGCATCCCAAACATAACCAAGTGTATCACATGCTAAAACAAAAATATCAACATTCTCCATAGGATTTAAACAAGATCCAGAATCTCGTAACATAATATTCAAAATGTCTAAGAAATTATCCAAAATTTTTCAGCATATGAAGAAAAAAAGAAATATAACTTGCACGAGCAAAGACAATCAGCAGATGCCAACAGCAAAAAGACAAAGATGTTGGAATTATCTGGCACAAACTTTAAAGCAGCTGTTATAAAAATTCCCAAACAAGTAATCACAAACCCTTTTGAAACAAATTATAAAACAGCAGGTTTCAGTAAAGAAATAAAAGATATAAAGAAGAAACAAATGAAAATTTTAGAATTGAAAACTACAATGATCAAAATAAAAATGAGCTCAACAGAAGAACTGAAGGGACAGAAAACAGAATCAGTGAAATAGAAAACAGAATAATAGAAATTATCCTATCTAAACAACAGAGAGAAAATAGACTGGAAAAAAACAAACAAACAAACAAACAAACATAGCCTCAGGGACCTCAGGGACCTGTGGGACTATAACCAATGATCTAACCTTCATCACTGGAATCATGGAAGGAGGGGAGAAAGAAGGCAGAGCTGAAAAGTACTTGAAGATATAATGGCTAAAAAAACTACCCAAATTTGGCAAAAAACACAAATGTGCAGGTTTCAGAAGTTCGGTGAACTCCACACAGGGTAAACACAAAGAAATCCATGCCCAGACACAATATAATCAACATCTATAAACTACAGACAAAGAAAAAAATCTTGAAAGCATCTGGAGGAAAAAAATAACGTGTTACCTGTAGAAGAACAGCAATCTGAATGACTGGATCTCTCATAAGGAACTACGGAGTCCAGAAAGAAGTGCTACAACACTTTTCAAGTACTGAAAGTAACAACTGTCAGCCCAGAATTCCCTATCCAGTAAAAATATCCTTCAGGAACGAAGGTGAAATAAAGAAATTATCAGTGAATAAAAACTGAGAGAATTTGTTGCCAACAGATCTTCTCTTAAAAAACTGTTAAAAGAGGTTCTTTAGTCAGAAGGAAAATGATGGAAGAAGTGATGGGAAATGGTAAATATCAATCAGGATATGATGGAAGAGCAACAGAAAGGGTAAATATCTGCAATACAGGATAAATATGATGGACTATTCTTCTCATGAATTCTCTTAACATATGTTTAATGCTTATAAGCAAAATTTGTAATATTGTCTAATGTGGTTTCCAAAGTATGTAGATGTGTTTATAAGATGCCTATGACAAAAAGAGGGGAAAGGAACCCTTTGGTGGTAAGATTTCCACATTCTACTTGAAGAGATAAAATATCAATTTTAAGTAGACTGTAAAAGTTAAGTATGCACACTGTAATCCCTAGAGCAACCATTAGAAAGAAAAAAAATACAAAGGGATGTAAATAGATCAAAATGAAATCCTAAAGAATGTTCAAGTAATCCAAAAGAAAGTGTGTATGGTAGACTGAATAATAGCCATCCAAAGATATGGGTCCTAATTCCTAGAATCTGCAAATATTACTTTATAAGGAAAAAGGGCCTTTACAGATATGATTAAGTTAAGATGCTTAAAATGAGAAGATTATTTTGGACTATCCAGATGGGTCCTAAATACAATTACATGTATCCTTATAAGAGAGAGATTTCATATACAGAAGAGGAGGAGGCAATGTGACCAACAGAGACAGATATTGGAAAGAGGTGGCCACAAGTCAGGGAATGCCAGTAGCCACCAGGACCAGGAAAACGTAACAAATGGATTCTCCCCTAGAGCTGCCCAAGGCAGAACAATCCTGCCAACACCAAGATTGATTTTGGCCCAGTGATACCAATTTCAGACTTCTGGCCTATAGAACTGTGAGAGAATAAATTCTGTTGTTTTAATCCACCAAGTGTGTGGTAATTTGTTAGAGCAGCTATGGGAAACTAATACAGCATATAAGAGGAAATGGAGGCATGAAAAACAGAAGAAACAAGCAGAAAAACATAATAAAATGATAGACTTAAATCTAAACATATCAATAATCATATTAAATGTAAATAGTCTAAATAGCTGTTAGACTGTTCCTGCCAAAGACATGAATTTTAAGAATGAATTTTTTAAAAACCCAAACTGTATACAAGAAAATTACTTCAAATATAATAATAGTGGTAAGTTAAAACTAAAAGATATATAAGCAAAAACTTATCCAAAAAAGCCTACAGTGGCTATGTTAATATCAGACAAATTAGACATCAGAGAAAAGAAAAATTCCAGAAATAAAGAAGACATTACATAATGATAAAAAGGTTAATGAAGCACAAAGATGTATAAGGCTAAATGTGAATGCACACACAGAACTTTAACATACATGAAGCAAAACCTAGACAGAACTGAGTAAGTAGACAAATCCATAGGCATAGTTGGAGATGTCAACATTATTGTCTCAGTAATAGACAGAACTGAGACAGAATGCTGACAGACAGACTATCAGCAAGGATACAGAAGAACTGAACAACATTATCAACCAACTGGATCTAACTGACATAGCATTCTACTCAACAAGAGCAAAATACATTTTTTTTTTCAAGGGCACAGGAGGCATTCACCAAGATAGATCGTATCATGGGTCATAAAATAAATTTTAACAATTAAAAAATGTAAATGTAAAGCATACATGGTATGTTCCCTGATTATAATAGAACTAAACTTGACTCAGTAAAAATAATAGGACAATCTCTAGACACTTGAAATTAAACCACACACTTCTAAATAATTCATGGGTCAAGGAGGGGTCTCAAGGGAAATTATAAGAGAAGAAAAATGAAACTACAACATATAAATAAATATGAAATGCAGGAAAAGCAGTGCTCAGTGGCAAATTTATAGCAGGAAATGTTTGCTTAAAATAGAAAAGAAAAAGGTAATAAAGTCAATAATATAAGCACTCGCCTAAAGAAACCAGTGAAATAAGAGTAACATAAACCCAAAGCAACCAGAAAATAATAAATATCAGAACAGAAATTGATAAAAATAGAAATATAAGAGAAAAATAAATGAAAACCAAAGCTTGCTCTTTGAAAAGGTAATTGATAAAGTTCTTACAAGTTTACAAAGACAAAATGGAAAGACACAAATTACTAAAATTGGGAATGAAAGTGGGAAAAGCACTACAGCCTCTCGGAAATCAAAAGGATAAGAGGGAAAATATGAACAATTTTACATACATACTTTGATAACTTAGCAGAAATGAAGCAATTCCTTGAATACTTCATATTACCAATAATTATTCAATATGAAATAAATAGCACGTCTTAGTAAAAATTAACGAAATTGAATTCATAGTTAAAAAATGTTGTGAAAAAGAAACCTCTAGGCCTCAATGGTTTCATTGGTGAATTCTACCCAACATGTAAATAAAATTAACAGCAATTCTACACAGTCTCTTCCAGGAAATAGAAGAGGAGAAAATCCTTCCCAATTATTTTATGAGATCAGCATTACTAAGATACCAAGACCAGACAAAGATAGTACATGAAGAAAAAACTACAGACCAATATTTCTCATAAACATAGATGTAAAAATCCCCTACAAAATATTAGTAAATTGAATGGAGCAATATATACAAAGAATAATACACCATGACTAAGTAGACTTTCTCCTAGGAATGCAAGGCCAGTTGCATAACCAAAAATAAATCATTATAATTCATCATATTAACAACCTAAAAAGAAAAAACACCACATGATCATATCAGTTGATATGACAAAATGTTGACAAAATTTAGCATTCCTTCATATTGAAAAAATACTCTTAGGAAACTAGGAATAGAAGGGAACTATCTTATCTTGATTAAGGACAACTACAAGAGAAAAACACAAACAAAAAAACTCCTGCAATGAGTATCATATTTAGTGGCAAAAGGATGAATGCTTCCTGCCTAAGATCCAGAACAAGGTTAAGATGTCAATTCTAATCACTCCTATTCATCATCATCCTGGAAATCCTAACCAATGCAGTAAGGCCAGAAAAAGAAAACATGGGCATAGAAACCAGAAAGAAAACAATAAAACCGTTCCTGTTCAAGACAACATGATTGTTTATAGAGAAAAAAATCACAAGAAATGTCCTCCAAAATATCCTAAATCTTCTAGAACAAATAGTGAGCTTAGCAAGGTCACAGGATACAGGGTCAAAACAAAAAACATCAATTATATTTCTAGATATTAGCAATGTACCATTAGATAGTAAAATTTGAAACAATATACCTTTTACACTAGCTCCCCCAAAATGAAACACTTAGTTTTAAATCCACAAAAACATGTACATCATCTTTATGCTGAAATCTAAAAATGCTTGTGAATAAAACTAAGGAAGAACTAATACAAAGGATTGGAAGTGTCAATATAGTACATTTGTCAATTCTCTCTGACTTGGTTCATAGATTTTACATAATTCCAATCAAACTCATGGCAGAATTTTTTGTAGATAAAGACAAACTGATTCTAAAATTTATATGAAAAAGGGAAGGAACTAGAATAATGTAAACAATTTTCACAAGAAGAAGAGTCAGAGGAATCCCTGAATTTTATTTTAAGACCTATTATAGTATAATATAAAGTTATAGTAATCAAGATAGTATAGTCTAGAAATAGACACACAGATCAATGGAACAAAATAGAAAACTTAGAAATAGCCCACACAAATATGCCCAAATGATTTTTCACAAAGATGTAAAGGAATTCAATGAAGGAAGGATAGTATTATCAACAAATGATGCTGAAACAATTGGATATTAATAGTCAAAAGATAAGCAAACCTTGATGTAAGCTTCACATCTTATACAAAAATTAGCTCAAAATAAATTATAAATCTAAATGTAGAACATAAAACTCTAAAACTTTTAGAAAAAAAAACATGGGAAAAAAATCTTCATGACCTGAGATTAAATAAGGTTCTTAGGTATGACTCCAAAAGCATAATTCATAAAACAGAAAAACTGATAACTCGAATGTCATCAAAATCAAAAACTTTTGCTCTGCAAAAGGCACTGTTAAGGGAATGAAAAGACACGCTACAGACTGGGAGAAAATATTTGTAAATTACATATCCAAGAAAGAATTTGTATTTAGATTGTATAAAGAACTCTCAAAACTCAACAGTAGGAAAATAAATTGTCTAATTAAAAATGGAAAAATGATTTGAACAGATTTCACTAAAGAAGATATACAGATGGCAAATAAGCACGTAGAAAGATTTTCCACATCATCAGCCACTGGGGAAATGCAAGTTAAAACCACAATGAGATGCCTCTATATTCCTACTGGAATGGCAAAAATAAAAAATACTGACACAATACCAAGCATTAGCAAGGATGCTGAGCAACTGAATCTCTTGTACATTGGGAATAGAAAGTTTCTTACAAAGTTATACACTTGCCATATGATCTGGAAAATTTGCTCTTGGGTATTTACCCAAAGCAGTGGTTCTCGGTCATGGATGATTTTTGCATTGGGCAATGTCAGCACCCACCCCCCACCACCACCCCACAACAGACATGCATCTGGCCCAAAATGTCAAGGTTGGTAGCACCGAGATTGAGAAGCTCTGTTCTTGAGAAATGAAAACTTATGTTCACATAATATTAATAACTTGTACATGAATATTTATAGCTGCTCTATTCACAATTGTCAGAAACTGTATGTACACAACCCAAGTGTCCTTCAATGAGTGAATGGATAAACAAACTGTGTTTCCTCCACATGATGGACCACTACTCGGCAATGAAAAGGACTAACTGCTGATGCATGAAACCACTTGGCTGAATCTCAGACATCATGCTGAGTCTTCGGACCCTGAGGAGCCCAGGATGGCTCCCTGGTCACCACTGTATTCTGTGGCAGAGGTGACTGTTTCTATTCACAGGGGACTGAGTATCCCAGTCAGGTGATGGTGGGCCATGTGTTTGTGTCATGGGGGATCAAATACGCAGGCCATGGTAGAAGGCAAGACAGGCCACAGATGGCCAGATCCAAGGCAGATCCTGTTTTCTACCTTATTGAAAAGCCAAGACACTGCTATATCCTGGCCTCCTCAGATAACGGGAGGTGGAAAGTACAGATAATCTGTCTGCAGGAAATAAAACCCACGAGCACCAAGGGAGACAGAGGGAAAGCTCTGGGGAAGGTAAGCAAAGACATCTTTTTACTGGCGTGCGGAATAAGCTTGGACGGAGAGGCCACTGGAGCCCTGCTGCTTCTGAGCCCTCAGGGCAGGCTGCCAGGGAAATGGGCTTCTCTCCTTGGGAGGGTCATGCCGCTGGCTGCAGCACCTGTGGTTGACATGCTCCAGCAAACCCACTCTCCACCTGTTGTGTTGCGGTGCACTGGCCTTACCACGTCCAGTGGGAAGGAGCCAATTCAGAAAGCACAGCTTTGCAGGCAGAGATTCTCTCCACAGCTCCTACATTACCCACTGTGTAGACGGGCTCAGAACAATACTCCTACTGCATGCAGAGAGGTTAGGCAACTAAAAGCATTCCTCCAGACTCTTTCCCTGACTTTATTATTATTTTTTTGGAATTGGGTTGATCCCAACTCAACTTTCTACCACCCCCAATTCCCCATCTGTCCTTGGCCTTGGACTTATACCCTTTACTTAGGAGGTTAAAAGCCATATGTAATGGGCTGAATTGTGCCACCCCCCAAATGTACATGTTTAAGTCCCAAGCCCCAGAAGTGCTTTAAGATAAGATCTTTAAAGGGGTTTTAAGTTAAAATGAGGCTGTTAGGGTGGGTCCCTAATCCAATATGACTGTGTCCTTATTAAGAAGAGGGAGCTACACCCGGGCTCGTGTGCACAGAGAGAAGGCCAGGGGAGGACACAGTGAGAAAATGGCCATCTGCAAGCCAAGGAGAGAGGCCTTGGGAGAAATAAAACCTGCTGACACCTTGATCTCAAACATCTAGCCACCAGAATATGACAGAGTAGATTTCTGTCATTTAAGCCACCCGGTCTGTGGTATTTTGTTATAATAGTCCTAACAAACTAATACACCATACGAAGGGCATTAGTGATCAGGAAGCAAAGACCATGGGACCTTTTCATTTCAGAGATCCACTCATCTTTCAGGCAAATTCAGATGAAATCTCCGTCCCTCATGCAAGGGCCATTTATGTATGTATGTATGTATGTATGTATGTACTCATGCATCCACCCATCCATCCACCCATCACTCCATTCTCGATAATTTTCCCACATCATCAAATACAACAGCAGCTAGGGAGGGAAGGCCAGAATGAGCTGAGAAGATTCTTCTAGATCCTATGGGGAAGTAGAGGAAGCCTGCATTTGTGGTGATGAGGTCAAAAGGAGGCTTCAAGAATTTGTAGGTGCAAGGAAGCCCTCAGTGACCATCTGGATTAATTGTCGGGGAAGCCTTCTTGGAGGCAGAACTGGAAGAATGTGCTGGGTGTGGCCCAGCCAGTAACAACTTGAGGAGCCTCCTCCCCAAGCACTGCAGCTGGCCCGCAGGCCATGCCACCCAGTCTTAGCTCTGCTGGCTCCAGCTGTGGGGCCACAGGGAGGGGCAGATCAGGGCCTTCTCAGCATCCAGGAGTTTGCCCCTTCAGGCTCATCCTGAACCTCTGTGGAGCAGCTTAAGATGGTTCATTTATGGTGCTGAACTTTCAAGGCTCGCCTGGTTTACTTTATACCTGCTGTGTATCCAAGAACATTCAGCTAAATCTCGTTGACCTCTTTACCACAGCATACAAGGCCCTCTGGGACGCCTCCCACCGTGCCCCCAGGCCACTCCCTGTGCTCCAGTCACAGAAAACCACGTGGGAGATGCCCAGTGCCCGGCACGGACTCTTCCCTTCATGCCTGCTGCACACGCTGCCCTGCAGCCTGGAACAGGCTCTGCTTCCAACTCCTCCTTCAGGATCCTGATCCATGCCACCTGCCCAGGAAGCCTTCCTGATGGCCTTAGAGGGCAGCTCCCCATCTGCTGCCAAGAGCAGCTTCCATTTGTGGGCGTTTTTCAAGCGCCAGGCTCTGGGGACCACATGGCATACATGATTCTTTATCTTCCCTACAGTCTGAGAGGGAAGCACCAGGGGCTGCATTTCACCCTGCTAGGAAACAGAGTTCAGGAAGGTCCTGGTCTTGACGTGAGAGAAAGAAGTCAGCTGTCAAGGGCAGCGCCATCACCACACCCAGGCCTCTCCCTGCCCCTCCGTCTGCCTCCTGGCCACCAGCTCTTAGGAAACTGAGGTTTCCTTATTTTCCCCACACCCCCAACTCACAGAGAGCTCCCTGAAAGCAGAGCTTTTCCCCTTCCCCTGGACTTCCCGGCGTCCTGGCATAGAACAGAGACTCAGTGAACGTTTATTGAATGCACTGGTCTTTCATACTTGATCCCACTGTTACGAAACTTTTAGATTTTCAGTTTCTTTCAGCAACTTATATTTTCCTAGAGCAACCACTCATTGTACCCAACATTCAAATTTTAATTTTAAATAATGCTATAGAATACTCTTCTATGTTGCTTATAAGTTTTTTGGTACCTGTGTTTATTTTTCTCTTTTTGTTTCTACTTCCTGGTATCTACGCGATCTCTCTTTTTCTCGACTAAGTGAGCCAGGGATTGTTTTAGTTCATGGTCTGCTCATTTATTTTCCAGGTAATTAGCTTGGGCTTCTACTGTTTTCTAATTTATTAGTTTATGTCTTTCATATTTATTATTTCTTTCCATTTTCATAGCAACTTATAAAAATGCACTTTAAATTGGATCCTTAATTCATCCTTTCTCATCAAGGTCTAAAGGTGTGTTTTACTTTTTCTTTGTTTTGTGTTTCCATTAATTTTTAGTGATTTAGTCTTTTCAATTTAAATTTCTTCTTTGGTCAAATATTAGTTTAAAAAGAGTGTCTAAATTGGTAAGTGACTAAGCCAGAGGTTTTTGGTTCCATATTATTATTGCTAATGTTATGTCATTGATGTACAGAATGTTACCCGAACTATTTTTACTTTGTGGAATTTATTGAGTTTTTCATTATAGATTAATATATGATCCATTTTGCTAAAAAAAAAAAACACTCTCATGAGACTTTGTAAAGATGTAATATCTATTGTCAGGGAACAAAATTCAATTTATGTCTGTTAGCTCAACTTTACTGTTACTCAAAGTTTCTTCATGGCTTGTCAAGAGGTGAGTTAAAATTCTCATAGCACTCCAGAGTTTCTGAGATTGCTCCCAGATTTTCCTACAGTTATGTCTTATACATCACTGTATTATTTCATATTATGCACAAATGTATGAGCATTAAATCCCCATTATAGACTCTGACCTTTATAGTATTGTGTCTATACACAGTGGTTTTTCTTGCCTCAAATCCAACCTGGGCCAGTATTTAATACTATACCCACACTTTTGTTGTTATTATTAGAATTTGCTTGGTCATTCTTTGTCCTTTTGAGCTTTTCTGAGCCACTTTGTTTTTCATGCATTTTTTTAGCTTCTGATTTTTTAAAAATTAAATGAAATTTTTTATTTCAAGATAGTTGTAGATTCCCATGCAATTGTAAGACATTATGTGGAGATAAGCAACTACTACATCATTTTATATGAGACTTGAACATTTTGGTGGATTTTGGTGTCTGAGGAGGGGTCCTGGAATCAATTCCCCCCAGATACCTAGTGACAATTGTGTGTGGAAATACAATTAATTCTTTAACATTGACCTTTTATCTGCACCCTTGCTGAACTCACTTATTAGTTCTAGGAATTTCCTTCCTTCCTTCCTTCCTTCCTTCCTTCCTTCCTTCCATTTCTGTCCTTCTTCCCTTCCTTCCTCCTCCCTTCCTTCCTTCCTTCTTTTTCATAGATTCCCTGGGATTTTCTACATAAACAATCATGTCATCTATAAATAGAACTATTTGTTTTTTCTTCCTTTCTGATCTAAAAGGATATGTCTTTTATTCTGTTTCTTACTTTATTGCACTGGCTGGAACTTCCAGTACTCTATAGAATAGGAATAGTAAGACCAAACATCCTTGCCTTGTTTCTGACATTAAGGGGAAAGCATTCAATCTTTCATTGCAAAGTATGATGTTAGCTATAGGATTTTTGTAGGTGCTCTTTACAAAGCTGAGGAAGTTCTACTCTCTTCCTATTTGTCTAAGAGTTGTTATTATGAATGAGTGTTGAATTTTGTCACATGCTTTTTCTGGATCAGTTGATATGATAATGTGATTATTTTTCTCTTTTGCCCTTTACTGTGAAGAATTAGATTGATTTATTTGTGAAAATTGAACCAGCCTTGTATCTTTGCAGTATACCACACTTGGTCACAGTGTATAATTCTTTTTATATATTCCTGTATTCTATTTATTAATATTTTGTTAAGGATTTTTGTATATATTTATAAAGGATATTGGTCTATAGTTTTCCTTTTTTATTCTGTCTTTGTCTTATTTTGGTAATCAGGAGAATACTAACTTCATAAAATGAATTGGTAAGTGTTTCTCTCCTCTTCTACTTTCTGGAAAAAATTATGCAGAACTGGTGTTAATTCTTCTGTAAATGTTCAGTAGAATTATCCAGTGAAAGCATCTAGGTCTGGGGTTTTCTTTCTCTGAAATTTTTAAATTATTAATTTAATTTACTTAATAATTATGGGGATATCCAAATTATCTATTTCATGTTGAGTAAGTTGTTGTAGTGTTTTTGAGGAATTGGTCTACTTCACCTAAGTTGTCAAATTTATGTGTGTATCAACAGAATTTTTCTTAGTATTCTCTTACTGTCATTTTGATGCTTTCGGGTCTATACTGATACCATCCCCTTTTATCACTGATACTGGCAATTTGTGTCTTCTCTTTGCTAGTCTTGCTAGAGGGTTATCACTTCCACTGATTTTTATTTAAAGATCCAGCTCTTTGTTTCATTGTTTTTCTCTATTTTTTTCTGTTTTCAATTTTACTGATTCTGTCTCTTATCTATAATATTTACTTCTTTCTGCTTTCTTTGGATTTATTTTGCTCTTTATTTTCTAGATTCTTGAGGTGGGAACTTAGGTTATGGGCTTGAAATGTTTCCTTTTCTTCATGCAAGCTGTAAATTCCCCTCTCAACACCGTTTTAGTTGTATTTCAACAATTTGACATATTGTATTTTAATTTTCATTCCGTTTGATGTATTTTTTTATTTCCCTTGAGAATTTTAAAGTTTTTGAGTTTTGCTTTATGTCCCAAGTTGTGGTCTGTGTTGGGTTATGTTCCACGGGCACTTGAAAATAACGTATTCTGCCGTTGTTAGGTAGAGTGTTCCATATATGTCTATAGATCCTGCGTGTTAATGGTGTTGAGTTTTTCTACATATTTTCATTTTCTGTCTGGTCTTTCTGTCAATTGTTGAGAGAGTGGTGCTGAAGACTCTAGCTATGATGGTGGGCTTGCCTGTTTCTCCTTTCAGTTCTATCATATCGGTTTTGCTTCTCATATTTTATAGTTGTGATGTTTGGTGCATACATTTAGCATCATATCTTCTTGGTAGATTAACCCTTTTGTTATGATATATTGTTTTACTCTGTCTCTGATAATTTTATTTGCTCTGATATCTACTTTATCTGATACTAATACAGCTACCCTTGCTTTCTTTTGATTAAGGTTTTCATGATGTTATTTTCCAGTCTTTTACTTTCAACCTATTTTTATCATCCTGTAGACAGTATATAATCAATTCATGTTTTTTAATCCACTCTGACCATCTCTGTATTTAAATTTTGCATTTAGATGATCTAAAATTAATATAATTATTGCTATACTAAGGCTTAAGGCTGCCATTTGATTTTTGTTTTCTGTTTGTTCCCTATATTTTTTCATTTCTGTTTTCTCTTCCTTGCCTGACTGTGCATTAGCTGGGCACATTTAGAATTTCATTTTGATTTATTTAAAAAGGGTATTTTTGGGTGCATCTCTCTGAATAGTTTTTTAGTATTCAGAGCTCTAGGTATTACCTTTTGTATACGTTACTTATCACAGTCTACCTGTATTAACAGTTTGAGTGAAGTGTAAAAGCCTTACCATTCTTACATCCCATTATCCTCCCCTGCTTACAATATAATTGTCTAAAATATTTTCTGCACATCCATGTAGAATCACATCAGATAGTGTTATAATCTTCACTTCAATCATCAAGCATATTTAGAAAACTCAAAAGGAGAAAGGAAGCCAGTTGAACTCAGT
>RJWJ010019214.1:0-30580 GCA_004363605.1 Indri indri | reverse complement strand
TTTTTTTTGAGAAACTTATCATATTAAAAGATTTCCTTTTATTTTAGCTTTCTAATAACTTTTATTATATGGATGTTAAATTTTATCAAGTCTTTTGCTATATTTATTGGTATGATTATATTAATTTTCTCCTTTACTTTGTTTATTTGATGCCTATACTAATTGATATTTGAATGTTAAACCAATCTTGCATTTCTGTAATAAAATAATATTGGTTTGGATGTGTTATTTCAATATATCATTGGATTCCTATTACAAATATTTTGTTTAGGATTCTTAAATCTATGTTTATGGAGAAAACGGGATGTAATTTTTCTTTCTTGCAATCCCTTTGACATGTTTTAATATAAATTAAAAAGAACTGCAAAATTAGCCAGTTATCCTAACGCAAGTTTGCTTGCTATTCTGTTTCTTTTCTCTGTTAATAACACCATGTCATGTAAACCATAAATCTTATATTCAACTTCGAGCATTTAATTTTCTTCAACCGATATCCAACTAGTAGCAAAGCCTTAAGGTTATATTGTTTTTTCAAAATCTTTAATATTCATTTCCATTTTGTCATTGTCAGTACACCATATTACCTCCTTCTTGAAATAAGCCCAGAATTAAGTTAATTATCTGCTTTTAATCCTACCTGATTTGAGTTATCCTCTCAGTTAGGATAGTTGAAGGACGAATTCAAAAATACAAAAGAGAATGCCTCATTAAAACTTCTCCATTTTCCAAAGGACAGAGTCCAATACCTGAGTATAGCATTCATAATCTTGTTTTAGCCTTCCTCTCTAATTCCATATGTCTCTCTCATATATCTTTTGCTCTGCAACTATCAAACTATGTGTGCTTTCTTGAATATGCCTGAAATAATAGGGTTCTTCTTTGCTCATAAACTTTGGTAGACTTAGAAAACATTCCCTTCTTCTTCACCTTGTCTGAAACCCACTCCTACTGTTTCTTAAGCATATATTCTCAGGGATTCCACTTTTGGCAACTCCAGGTACTTGGTTTATGTAAAGATCTCTGCAAGGATGCTGCTTATTACACTCTATTATTGCTATTTGAATTTATATCTCAATATAGTTTATGATCTTGTGATAGCAGAGCCATGTTCTGGAGGATGTGTGATCTGACATGAAAAGCAGAAGCTTTGGAAGCAGACAGATCCAGGATCACACTGGCTTTTAGATTTAATTGCTGGGTAAACAGGTACATTACTTAACATCACTGATCCTCAGTTTGTTTTTATCTTTGAAATGGGACTAGTATTTAATGAATGTTGTAGGGACTAAAAGGAATCTATGTAAAATGTCCATCGGAGTGCCTGGAGTACATGCATGCACACACACACACACACACACACACACACAGACAATGATCACAAAACGGTATCAAAAAAGTAATAACAAACTAACAAGATTGATTTCTGTATTGTTGATACCTGGTGGAGCATAAACCATAGGGTAGACATTCAAAAGTGTTTACTGTTTTCAATAGCTTAATTGTCAACATTATACTTAAAGTTATTTGAATCAAATAATTCATTTAGTCATAATTTTTGGTAAGGAAAAATTTTCTTCTTCGAGAAAAACAGTTTTCCCTTACTTATCTTCAATTACTCAGAATTTCATAAAGGAAGATTTTACATGGAAGGTTTTTTTGTTGGAGGTAGTAAACATGTTATATAGATTTCTAATTTGATAAATGAAATGTTGATTTGATGAGACATGGCTCAATTCATTGAGCAACATATATTTTTTAGACCAAAACTGAATTATTTTTGTACCATTACAACTAATTTTCATGTTTTCTTTTCTTCTACCTTAGAGACACATCTATAATTTTGTCCCTTAATTCTATCATAGTCAACCATATGGCCTCTGTATTAAAACGATCTTAATGTTTGTTAAAATGTGGTTAGTTGGCAGAAAATTAATACCTGAAAGAATCCTCTGCTTTTCTGTCATGAATGCTTTAAAAATGTCACCAAAATTCTAATTAGGTATTCAGAAAGCTTGTTTCTTCTGACACAACTTGCAGACATGCTGAAATTTAGTAAACTTACTAAGCAAAGAATTAAAACCATCAATATACTTTAACAGTGAAGGCTAGTTGTTTGCATTTTCTATTTAAAATTCACACTCAAGAGACTGAACAAACAGGTCTTCCTGCTATCCCTCTCTGTAAATACATAATACACATGTACAAATACGTTCATACATATACACAAATATAAATATATACACACACTGTCAGTTTTAGTAATTCTTGAAATTTATATCTAATAGTATACATATAACATGTCTGATAGAGCAATAGAGATTGGGTACGGGGTTGTATGAAATGATCATCTAGGTCATTTGTAATTCCTAAAATCTGTGCATGTTTATTGGGCTTTGTTAATTCATTCTTCAGTAAATATTTAATGAATGTATAGCATGGCCAGGCATGCTAGATGAACAAAAACGATAAAGGAATCACACTCGAGGAGCTCTTTAGCTAGTTGTAGGGCAATGCACATAAATTTTAAGTAATTTAAAATATTAAGTAATGTGATAAGCACTAAAACAATGTGTGAGCAGTCTGTTTGTTGAAGCAGTAGTAATAGTGGCAGCAATAGTAGCAGCAGTAGGCAGCAGCAAAGGTGTGGGCTCTGGAGCCACACCCTCTGGGTTCAAATTCTATCTCTGCATTTTACTGGTATATTATGACCTTGGGCAAGTTTTTAAGCCTCCTGGTGCTGCAGTGTTCCTTTCTTACAATAGGATAGTAATAGTAACCATTAAAGGAGTTATAACATCTAAAGTTTACTTAGAAGAGTGCTTGGCTTATAGCAAGTACTAAAAATATTTACTAGTATCAACACTAGAAAAAAGAGAGTACATAGCATATAGTAGATATTAACACTGCATTGGGTCTCTTACATCATCTCGTTTTACCCTCACAAAACCAAATGAGTTTGGTATTCTCATTCTAATTTTAAAGAAGAAGAGATTGAGGCTCAAAAATATTAGTGATTTGTCAAAGGTCACACAATGAGTAATTTGTAGAACTGGAATCCAGTCACTTCTGCTAGTTACTCATATTCTAAGCCAAGTGCTTAGACAGCACAGAAAGTGACCCAACAAAGTGTCCTGTGGAACATGGAGAATGCTTATGGATGGTGGGTCATTGGTTTGGAAACCAAAACACAAGTATGCATTAGCTGGAGAAAAAAAAAAAAAAATCAGAGAATTTATTCCAGGCTGAGGGGGAGAATGCTAAGGACTTTAAGCCATGAAAAAGCTTGGCAGTTTTGGTAATCAGGGAAAAGTTCTATGTCACTGCTGTGAGGAGAAGTATGAGGAGATACAGAATACGAAAGATGTGGCAGTGGATCATATAAGAGAGTTATAGTGAAAATTTACAGAATCCACTGACCTCAACTTCAATGAAAGTAACAGGGCCCAATTCTGAACCTGCTGTGACCAAGTTGTAAATTTTTCTCTGGATATGCTGTTCATTCCAATGCTCAGAGATTCAGCATTTTTATATTTTTCAACTGAGGCCACTGTACCTCAGCGTATGGTCTCCTATTTCAACCTATTTTACATGGTATCAAATTCTCCAAAGGGTGAACCAAAGGGGTTCCTGTTATCTGAGGACAAAGTGAATGATTGCCAATGACATGAGAATCTACTACAGCAAAGAATCTAAACATTTGTCAAAAGCTAATGCAAGAAATTTTTTCTTCCCACCACAAATAATGAACACATACTGCTTACAATGCAGTTACATTAATTTCATATTAAAAATATCATGAAGTTGACCTCTGATTCGTTGTTGTGTACCTGCAGTTAGCCTTAAAGCATTTGACTTTCTTATTTTCACAAACCTAATTTAGTAGCTTAAATGGTTGTGCTAAACATTTTAGTTGCATTCCCTTATTCTTTGGCTGTTCACCATCATGCAATGGGGGCATTACTGATTTTACCCATGTTAACTTTTCTTACCACATACTGGGGCAAGCCACTACCTTAGCATCTTTTCAGGTTATTTGCCTTATATGATGGTACCTCCTAAACCATGAAATTTACCCCATATTATTTTCTTTTTTTCTTCCACAATTCATTTATTGAGCTTTCCTATAGATTTTTTATTTTAGATTGTTGCTTTTCTTTTTGTAATCCTTTACTACTGATTTTTATAGTTATGAGAATTAAATATTAAATATCTTCATAGTAATAGTAAACCATGAGAAATATTCACAGTGCCTTGCTTGTGCTCACATGTGAATGGAAGCCCTAGGTTAAACTGGGAAGTTGCATCAGACTTTTTTTTTTTTTTTTTTTTTCATTTGTCTTCTGGAAACACAAGGAGATGAGTGTCCTTCTCTTCTACCCTGGATGGGTTGCTAACAACTGAAGGTAATAGGGGCAGTCAGTTAACACCCAAAATGTGGGCAGCGACATAGAAAGAACCTTTCAAAGATAAGACATTGGTATTTAAAATGTTGTTACCACATGTACTATGAGTTATATGTGAGTATCAAGGAAAGAAGACAGTAACAGCTACCTGGTAATCATTTGTGCTCTCGTGGAGCTAAATACCATCTGGTGCACTTCTTAATATTTCCTCCTCAAACACCTCAACAAGCTGCACCATTGACATACCATATGTCTCTCTTGATAGTAATAACTGTACAAAAAGGAAAAACCAAAGCATAGCTGACATGTATACTAACAATGCATACTGAAATTGCATTTGTGCCATTGTGTGGATGATTTACTTTAACTTTGCAGCCTTAAAGTTTGCCTGGTATTTAACACATGTTAGAACTTCAGTGTAACCCAGTTTACTACAATACGGATTTAAGTAAAATACTTAACCACGTCGCATCTACCAAAGTCTAACCATCAGAGAGAAATTATGAAGTTGAATAAATGGTTATATTATTAAAATAACATTTATTTTTGCCCCTAACACACATTTTATGAATATTTGGAGTATTTTTCACATCACTAAAAAAGTGACCTATCTTGGAGAAATAATTTAGTTGATTGATTTTCATATTTTCATACAAAATCAAAATGACAAAAAAAATTCACCACATCCTTTCCCAAATTACATTGCGAACTCCATAAGAGATTCATTGGTGTATTTCCAACTAAAAACAGTGCCTAGAATATAGTAGGTACTGAATGAATATTCATTTAATGAACAAATAAATTAATATCTACCTGGTTCTCTTAATTAACATCAATTTTTTTTTCAAATTTTTCTCTTGCTTATTGTGCATTATTAGCCTAAAATCAATAATGTCAGGAATAAAGATTGTAAGTATCTTATACCAATTCAATCATTCTTTCATTAATTCAACCCCTATTGAGTGCCTATCATAGGACAAGCCCTGTGCTCTGTGCTGGGAGGGAACATGACTCCACCCATTCCCATCCCACTCCCAACTAGCAAAATGTAAATGCAGAATTGGGATCAAAATAAATAGTGACAGAAATCTATTAAATCATTCTAACTGCAATGCTCCAAAAGACTGAATGTGTTTTATATGTCACTTTCCCTCCGTCATCCTCTCAACTGCTATACCAGCACATTAGGCTGCAAGAATTATATGAGCTTGTCAATTAAGGGCTGATGAAATTAAGATTAAAATGTCATGCTTCTTTGGTTGGTGTTTCTTCCACGAAGGGATTTTGAAATAAAATTAAAAGTAGTTGAGTAGGAATAAATTATGCAGTCAAAAATTAGAAAACAAAATTAAACTTAATTAATTAGTAACAATATACTAGTAGGACGTAAGTTGTAACCCAGAAAAATTTCTGTCCCAGAAACTCAAAAATTACTCAAAAAGTCAGCAGGAGGAGTCAGCAGGACAGTACAGTCAAGTGAGATTCTAAATATTACAGAAGCATTTAGGAAATGTTATTTTATTTTTTTTTACAATGCTGTTATTTTCTTTTTTCTTATAGGAAATGAATGTTATTCAAAAATGCTATCCGGATTTGAATCTTTAGTATGAATAAGGATTGAAATATGGGCACCTTAACATGTAATAGCACTGTACAGTAAAATATATTAGGAGGTGAATTTTAGGATATGAATATAGTAAACTAAAGTACTCTGACCTTCCTTAATTCTACATTGCAATGCTACATGGCTCTTCTGTGTATAACGGTTACCAATGTCATGAGTGCCTTAAAAGCCCTGTGTGAACAGATGGAATGCTGCTGGAGTTAAATCTCCAGGTATGTGCTGAAAAAATTGGAAACAACAGCACAGTGTAAGACACAAGAATTCAGAATTCTGATATCACAAGTAATCTTCTACCATGCAGAGTAAACTCTAAAAAAATAGGCTTCAATTTCAAATGAAAAAGTTCAGTTAATTGCAAAGCTGGCTTCTATCTCATGCCCTAAGGTGCCAGGCCAAGCTATGAAACTGATTCGAGGTTTTGGGCTTAATTTAATTTTATTTTTCTCTTTATCAGTAAACCCCAGGATTTGGACTCTGGAAAGGCACTTTCAGATGAAAGAGTGGGATTAGACAACTAGCTCATTTCATCCAACAGCGACATCTGCTGTTCATTCTCTAGACTTATTGGGGCTGTCACGTAACATGCAATCTGAGGTGCTAGGGATAATTTTGCACCTATGTGAGTCAAGTTTATATATTACAGAAAGGTACTCAGAATCGAGAACCAAAAAAAAGGCATCTGAAGATGTCGGGCTTTACTACTTCACTGCATAAAGAGCCTACATTATTTTTATTATTTTTTGAAATTGTGTTTTATATATAATTACGTTAAAGAGTAAAACCCAAAACACAGCAAACTAAACTTTCTGAAAAGAGGTAAATGCAGAAGCATATAGAGTAATGGCAAATTTAAATGTTGCATTTTTATAATTTAAACATATGCAAGGATGCATGCACTTCCATGATAGCACCTTCATTCTGAATCATCTTACTTCTCCCAGAAACAAGAAAGGGGGAAAAAACTCACAAAACTATAAAGTTTATTTTCAGCAAAGCCATGAGACAAAGAAAGACCCCTAACTTCAAATTATATAGCATGTAGTCACAAACAGTACTAAACTGAGCAAGAGTACCTGAGGGAAGTCAGGCTTTGGTGTCATAAAGAACTAAGAGGGTAGGAGTCCCAGTGGTGGTGGATCATTAGAAATTCACAAGCAAATAAATGAACCCAGAGGTAGAAGGCCGCACCCAGAGTCAGAGATGCTGGACCACAGTTAAGTGTTAACAGAATAGAAGTACTCAGGGAGATGGAGAGAGAATACCCCCCAAAAATGCCCACTGGGGATCACAGGTGAAAAACCTCAGAAAATATAATTTCTAAAATTATAACTACAAAATATGATTTTTAAAAGTGAGTGAATCACTTTGGAAAGCAAAGGTTGAATCACTAGAAGATAGAGTGTTGGCAAATAGGGAGAACATAAGGCTGGAGGTGGAACTGTCCCAGTTTGGGCTATGGAAAGCAGAACAGCAGTGGCTCCATAATATCCCCCAAATGCGGCAACGGTCTGCCATGGTAGCAAATGGTGAGAGGGTCCTTGAGCTACATGCTCCGGCACATTGTATAACCTCTCTCCCTCTTCCCACAGGAAACTCCTGCTATTAGCAAGTCAACATTCACATATGAGAAATACCGAAGGAATTTGCTTAGTATTCACGTAAAGATACTGTAAGAACAAAGATCAAAAGGAACATATCAACTCTCTTAATCACCAGAAATATTGCTGCAAAACAGATGAAAAAAGGAATGGACGTTTATACATTCCAACATAAATTTTAAGAATGTGATAAAACATAAAGAGACCATGAGGTGAAACACAAGACCTTGGGAAAGAGACAGTTAGAAAGTGAAATAGAAACTGGCAGAATTCATGAAGGAAATAGGGTTTAAAGACAAACTTATGTTAAAAGAAAACTAAATTATAAAGAGAACAAAGGAGAGTGAACCCTGAAGAATTTAAGGGTCATAAAGGGGATAAAGGAGAGAAGAAAACAAAATGAATTCTCTCTCCCTTGCTAAAAAAACAAAAAAGGAAAACAAAACAAAAACCCCAGAAATGTAAAAGATAAAATAGAATTAGAAAAAAAGAAGTTATTGTGTATATAAAGCCAAGATAGAACATCAGAGTCATACATATTTATATTACTGTATATTATATACTTACACATTTATTATCTGAATGTTCAACTTGAAGATATACCCACATATAGGACCAGGACTTTAAAGATTAAGAAAGCATTATTTTGGAACTTCCACAAAAAATTTCAAGTAATTTATAGGAAAAGAAAACCAATTTGGCACTAGAGTTTTCCACAGCAAAAGTTAACACCAGAAATGGAGGGAAATATCTACAAGTTAATCAAGAAGAGAAAGGAGAAGCCAATGACTTTATCTTTATCCTCACAAGGTATCTATCTACTATACAGTCTAAAGTCTACAGTTATGAGTACCCGTAACTTCAGGGAACACTATTTACAGGAAGGACTTCTTGAGTAATCTGCTACAGGACAAGCTTCAGTGGTGAGTAGGTGAAATACTACCAGTAAGACAAGAAGTGAGCATCAGACTCATTCACATGTAGATTTAAGGAGAATATAGTGTTGAAAATGTAAAATCACATTTTACTGATGATTCTGACGATGTACAAATGATCCAACTATAAAAATTAGGAGGGGGAGAGAAAGCAAAAAAAAGGGGAAATTAGGAATTAGCTCCCCGATTGCCTCATCTATAATAGCTGAGAGTAACAGGTTATCGTGAAAACTCACAATTTACCCATAATAATATAAACACATTAAACGGTAAAAAGGTAAATATTAAGAAATACCCTATTACAAAAATCAAATAGTGCAGAAGTGGAGAAATTAAAAATAGCACAGAAGCTAATTTAATTACCATTCATTGTGGGGAATCATTAGGTACCATCTAAAGAAATGAGATGAAGTTTAAATGTAGTATAAAAATAATAACTAAAAGACATTTGTCCTATCAGTAAAATAAATTACTTTTTAGTAATACGAAAATGTTTTCTAAAAATATTAAAAAGTAATATTCAGTTCTATGATGTACACAAGAAATATACCAAAATCATAGAGATCAAAAAATGTTAAAAAACAAAAGTGTGAATAAATACAAACCAGGCAAATGTAATCACATGAATTATCTCCTATTTTTATGTCATTTTGTTCCTTGCTTACGTTTTTTAATTCCTTTTTAAAATTTTGTTTAGATATTTTTAAATTACTTATATTATTTTTTCTGATAATTCTAATCTTCTGGTTCTGTTTCTTTTCATTTCTGCTGTTTCTATCATAATATGTATTGTCTTCAAGTGTTTTCTTATTGGTTTTGTTTTGTTCTGTTTTTTGATTGACAGAAATACAATAGTGGAAGCTCACATCAGTGCAGGTGCCTCTCTGAATGGTGACTACCCCTCATAATTCTCCTACTTTTGTTTACTTTTCAGATTCCTCAGTTAGTTTTTTATTGCAGTTTTTCATGTTTTTAGTTGCAATCAATGCAAAAGATAGGCCATAGGGAGCTTATTCTGCCATAGAAGTTCAGAAATCCATTTTATTTTCTTAAAAAAAGTTATGTTCTACTTGTAACATGCAGGAAGGAATGCAGATTTAGAGTCATAAATTTTCCATGACATGGAAAAATCATTTAACAGTATAAGTCTCTATTTCAGCTAATACAGAAGAGATGTGTTTGACAGAACAAGAAAGTTGACAGTAAAGCACTTATATGGAAAGGTTTCTCAAGAAATAATATAATCCATCCTATTCCCAAGAGGGGAACATTTGTATTAGTGAAACTTCAAACCGGTATCACTTTCACCTCAGTTAATCCAGAAAAATTGAGTCAGCAATATCTTGTGATCAACCATATCAAAAATAGTTGATAGATGAAATGTCATTAGCAGAATGAACAGTTATCCATCACTCAGTAAAAATTCATCCATCACCCCTATACCAAACTCAATTCCATCTTATACTAAGCACATACACTACACTGAAAACTGTCAACTTCTGATGATCTAAAAACTTCTCTTCCATGACCATGTGATCACATTCAAAGAAAGAATAAAGAAAGTTCATGAATGGTCAGTAAAAATGGCTTCAGTGAAACAATAACCTTTTCCTAGAAATGCCAAAGTAATAGTACATGCTACATAATATAACATTCATTTTACTGACATAATCTGATATAAAAGCAATTTGTTAAGCAAATAATGTTTCATATATAATTATATATTTCATACCAGAATTATGTATTTCAAATGAAATAAACCAAAAAAGCAAAAAAAGAATCTTACTGATAAGTTGACTTTAATTATTGTCTCATGTTCAATATATAAAACAAGCATAATTATTGTAGCAGTACAGACAACCGGTAATTAAAGCATATCAGAAAATAGATATTCCTGCACACAGATGTACAATCCAATTAATCGTTCTCAAATAGAAGGCAGAGTTTCTGTTTATTCCCTATTAAATGATATAATTGTGTATCAATTATGTAGCTAAATGTTTTTAATGTCCCCATGAAGAACTGAAGCACCATTTCTACTAAAGATATGTTTGGATGGCTAATGTAATTCTTTAATGTGGAATTATCTATTTTAGTTAAAACCTTATAAAATAAGCTGATTCATTCATTGCCTATGATTCAGGTGCATGACTTGGAGCAACAACTAACCACAAAGCATAATTTATTGTTTTTTTTTTTTAATTATATATCCACACATACACACACACATATATATATATACACAAAAAGTTAATTGTGATGAAAATCTTAAGTGAGATGCAATATAAAGCCTGTGATGAAGACTTTGATATATATATATATACACACACACATATATTCAACAAGAGTTTTACAACTATTGTAGTTTTTTTCATAAATTTCCACCTCAAGTAAATGGGAATTTTCACTTTTGTAATATATTGCATATTAAAAATGAACTGTGTTTTTATTGATTTTGAAAGCAACACTTCCAAGTATGAAAGTAATAGCTTTTTGATTGATTCAGTCAGGATGAGTTAGATGTTGAAACTAAAGGGAGAATTAATCAGAAAGTTTTGATATAAGACCTGTTCACAGTATAGATTTCCATTTTTTTGTGTCATTGTTCTCTTGTTAGAGACCTGATGGACGGTTCGCACCGAGTTGATGATAAAATGACTATAACTAGAAAGGTAGTAAGTAAAGATACGTAAGAATTAAGTCTATTCCGAAATTAAAGGTAGAGACCGAATTTTACCTCATAGAATTCTGAGTACAAATAGTGCCTTTTTCTGTCAGGTAAATAACTTAATCCTTATAGAAAAGAGTAAGTCAAAGTATACAGAAACAAGATGGAAAATATAACTTTGTAGAGATCTAATGTAGAGCATGGTGACTATAGTTAACAACACTGTATTGTATACTTGAAATTTGCTAAGAGGGTAGACCCTATGTGTTCTTACCACCAAAAAAAAAAAAAAAAAAATCAACTAATTATGAGACATGATGGATATGTTAATTAGTTTGAGCATGATGTCATTTTACAAAGTATAAAAACATCAAATCATCAAGAAGTACTCCTTAAATATATACAATTCCCATTTGTTCAATTATAGCACAATAAAGCAGGAGGAAAAGGAATATAACTTTGCCTTGCTTTTCTAAAGAGATATTCTAGAAAATAGGTGTGCAAATAAAATTTATTGCCAATCAAATTACAAATAAATACTAACCTTTGCCTTTAGCACTGAAATTCATTTATTTTTCTTTACTCAAGTGATTTAGGAAACATTTATCAAACACTCACTTTGAGCTAGGCAGTGGACGCTAGACATAAACCTGGATAAAACACGATCCCTTCCCAAAACCTGAATTTTGAGCCAATGTGATAATTCCATTGTGGTTACACTCATGATCTTAAGGAATGTACAGATGTAAGATTTTCAGTCCACCAGGGAGGTCACGAGGAGGGAGATGCTGCCCAGAAAAGCCACGCGAGGTCCTGGGACTTAACGCTGAGAGACACACATGGCCGTGGTGAGTCAACAGCTTGGCTGGCAAGGGGAGCAGAGAGGGCAAAAACTGAAGGGAAATATTTAACTGAAGGATTGCACTGAAGACTTGGAGAGACTTTAATATGTCAAAAAGGCCCAGTATAGAAAGATGTTGATGAGGAAAGGCAGTAATAATAAAACAAGGTCCATGTGGAGGTGAGTGAACTGCTTCAGTGAAGAAGAAGGGCTCATTTTGCATTCTTACCCGAAAGAGAGAAAAGAGTGTGGGATACACCTATTTGTATCCCCACGTTGTATGGTTTCGTGATTTTTCTCTAGGACTTCACAGCAGCCCAGGTTTAGGTAAGAAAGTGGATAGTTGTGTTAATCCAGGAAGGTTTTTCCAGATAGAAACAAAATGGCATAGGGGAAAGGAGAATGTTGTCAAGAACTGTCAAATGACAGAAAACAGCACCTCGGTTGGATGGACACAATGTCTCAGGCCATATAAGTATTAAGGGATGAGAAGTCTAAATACGGCCCAAAAGGAGATGAACTGGAACCCATGGGGTGAAAACGTGGAAAGGAGGATAGAAAGGTTTGGAATTTATGATTGTTATAGGGGTAGAACAGTACTGGCTTCTATGTCTCAGGTGTCCCATAAATCACTAATTCAGTACATCAATTCCATCTCTATCAACCCCTTCTTCAGCCCCAGTGGCAAAGCTGTGGTTGATGCCTTCGGCCTCTCCTGTTTGGTCTCTTCGTCTGGAGTCATCTAAAGAGGCAGTCTCCAATTTCACTTACCTTCAAACCAATAAATCAATCCCAGAAAAAAAACTTTCTAAAGTATAAATCTAATGAGATCACCTGCCTGCTTAAATCCAGGTTAATATAACTAACGTGAACTCTACGCTAGGCACAACTATAAACATCTAACTCAAAGGGCTGTTTAGAGAATTAAAAGAGTTAGTATTGGTAAGACGTTTACAGTGGTGTTTGGCACACAAATTCACCCTCTCTGGTGTTATGTATGGTTGAAAGAGAATTCAACCTAGAGATTGCATTTTAGCCTTCATTTACCATGTTGTAAATTAACCACTCCTCTTAGAATAAGTAAAACATCTCTGAATCTTGCTTTCTTCATATGTAGAGAGTAAAAATTAATTATTTTAAGTCAGCTTTCAGTTCATAAATGCTGTTATTTTTTAATTTGCTATCATATTAGCAGCCAGTTGCATGTAGATAAAATCCCATAGCAAGTTAGTCTATATAAAAGAGAAAAATGAATAAATTTCTCTTGTACCTGATAGCATTCCTTACTAGAACTTCTATTTGTAAATACTTTTTATCATTTACTTAATAATTACACAAATATACATTGATCAGCACTATCAGAAAGGCAAGAACTAAAAACAGGGATTTTTCTAATAGTAACGTTTTCACTTAATTCCCCAAATGTTGCAGTACCCAAGTAATGACAATAGTCACTCAATTGCCACAGGTACTACATTTTTGCATATTTATAAAAATTAAAGACTTAATACAAAGATATTCTTTTTCTCTGTTATTAGAAAAACTGAAAACTATCATTTCAAGGATATTTTACGTAACTTTTAAGCATCTTCTTTTGGCCAATGTATACCATTTTTAAGTGTTTAATGTTCATATTAATACTTTAAGAACTCTACATTTTTTAATTTTTATAGCAAACAATGAAGTAATTAGGAAACAATTTTTATAAGCATAGATAAAATACAGTATGGAAAGATTCAGTGCCTTTCTTATAGAATGAAATAAGACGATTACATCTTTACTTTTCACCCTTGAATCTTCTGGGTACAGGATGCTCTTTAAACATTGGCCGGTAGGCAATGGCCTTGACTCCTATTCTGTAAACTGGCACTGTGTCCCCAGAACTCGCAGATCAAAGGAACCAATCTTAGATCCCTGAGCACTAGGCTGCTGCAAATCCCAACTGAGCTTGCTCCATAAATCTCCAAAGATTCCCACTGTACTTCAAAGTGGTCCCATGACTTCTCAGTTCATAAAATATCCCTCGAATACATATCAGATATATGACCAATGTAAGGGGATCTCAGGTTTTATCTATCTACTGCTGCTTGCTCATTGTCTCATATTGTAAGAAAATGGAAGGCTTTTAGACTCCTGGGCCTCCCTAGATAACACAATGCCTTAGGTCCTCTGAGTCATGGCTATTTGTCATCCTTAGGTTTATCTTTCCATCTTCCACTTACATTTGGTTGTCTTGCTCAGTCTAAATAAACCCATACAGAATTCATAAATGAAGTCAGAAATTGAATCTAGTGTTTCTGTATATCAAACCTTAGAAAATACACTTTCTTTTACCTAATATATCTTTCAAAACAAGTCCAGCTATATTTTTGTAAAACTTTGTGTGGAGAAATACAATCTGGAAAAAGTATCTATAACTTTCACTCTCTAGCCACATACGTCAATAGATCATAATGACAGCTCTTCAAACCCATATAAAAGATCAATATTAAGGCATTTACCTGTGAAGATTTCAACAGTGTGCCATAGATTGTCACTTGCTGGCCCGGTTTCTGATCTCCAAATAGCTCATCTGTAGAAGCATGGCTAAATCTAATCAGAACCTTTACTTAAAAATAGGCCTTTATTTTCCAAAACACTTTTCAAATTAAAAAAAAAAAATTAGTTGCCATACTTTTTCTCTCTCATTAGCCAAAATGCATTTGTTAATCAAAGGAAGAATATTTGAATGAAAATAACTTATCAGAAAGAGGAACTACTAAACCAGGTGCACCTTTATTTGATGTGGCTGTCATAGGAGAGTTGTCCCAAATGTCTGTATTTATTAGGGGGCATAGATCTGGAAAAGCTGTGATAACCAAAAATTTGTAATTTAAGTTAGGGAAGATAAGATGTACTATTTCTTCTGTTGTGGGTACATCTGGGTAAAATCTTGAGCAACTATTAAGCCAGAATGCATTCACATCTGCTTAATAGAACACTGTATGGTGCAGCTCTCCAATACTGTGCTTACGAGATAACTTGTCAGCAGTAGAGGAATAGCTCACTTGTAGTGCTTAGATTTGCATAATTTTGAGAGCCCTGGTGGTAGGCAGGGAAGAATGGACTATTGGCTTGGAAAATGTCAAAGCTGCAATGAAATTCATCTCCAGGCTTCTTAGTAGATGGCTCCCAAGGCCCCATCAGGAAAGCATGCAAACCCTCAAGTAAATTGATTCCCATGCTTAAATTTGTTCCCTTCTGTCTATTTTCTTAGAAACTTGTACCAATCTCAGAAGAGGCATTTATGGTATTGTTTGAGATATCAGAGCAAAAAAAAAATCTTAGAGTAATTAAAAGGATATTTGTTTTCTATTTTCTCCAGACAATGGAACATGCTGGGTGCATCCCCTTATGTGGTAGACTGAATTCTGCAATAACAAGACTGCATGCTTAAATAAAAATAAAAACAAATAAGCATACTTTTGTTAAAAGTTTCTCTAATTTAGGCTAGATTTCTGTGGCAAAAAATAATGCTTTTTGATCATAAAAGCCTGTTTCCTTTTCCTCTTAGACATCTAGTGATCACACTTTTCTCCTCCTCTCTTGCACTCAGGTGGGTATGTTGTTGAGCTTTTGTCAATGGAAAATGGGCAGAAATGATGTAGGTTACTTCCAAGCCAATCCAGTTAAAGCCCACCGTGTGATTCAGCTTTCCCATTCCTTACCCACTTGCTAAATGAAGAGGACTCCATCTTCATGGAGGGAGGATCCACATGGTAGAGAAGAAGACTGGATCCTTAAATGACTCTTCAAGGCAGACCCTATGATCTACCTTTATTGGGTGGTACAGTAAGACATGAAATTATTATAGTAATAAGTGGGATATTATTTATTATAGTAGTTAGCTTATCCTAGTTAATACAATCACAATTGTGTCTAAAACATTTATACCTTGATAAATAAAATCTGTTGGTACTGGAAAGTGGATACAGGAGTAGGAAATAGGTAGGATGCTATTTCAAAATTTAGTGAGATACTTGTCAGGAACTTAGTACCTGGAACACTGTGACGACAATATAAGTATTTGTTTAGATCATTAGATAAACACACAAATAGATGAGATAGGCAGACATTTTTTTCTAGAGTAAAAAATCTAAGTTCACCTGGATGTTTGGCTATTCCTGCTTTGCAGATCCTCATATTTCTCAAACTGGCCACATTGCATGTTGGGTTTCTTCCTCAGTGCTCAGTCCTAGACTCAATTCTATTGTCACTGTAGATTATTTCCCTAGGCAATTTCATCTAAACCCATGAGATATATTTTCTTTGTTGATTCATGATGCCAGAGTTTATATGTCTAATTCTGACTTATCCTTTGAAGTCAAAATCAGTAAATTCAATTTTATACTGACATCAACTCTCAAAAACAGTCCAAACTTAACATATCTAAGAGTAAATTAGTGTTCCTCCAATACAGTCATTCTGTTCCAGTGATTTCTATCTTTGGAAATTCCACCACCCATCAATCTAATTCTATAAACCCAAAACCTAAGAGCTATTCCTGATACCATGTGTCTTAGTCTGTTCACGCTGCTATAATCAAATACAATAAACTAGGTGCTTATAAACAACAGAAATTTATTTCTCACAGTTCAGGAGGCTGGGGAGTCCAAGATGAAGGTAATAGCAGATGTGATGTCTGGGAAGAGTCAACTTCCTGGTTTATATATAGTATAGTACCTTACATGGTGAAAGGAACTCACTACCTCTCTGGTGTTTCTTTTATAAGGGCACTAATTCCAGTCATGAGTGTCCAAAGGTCACCCCTAACCATCACCTTAGGGGTTAGAATTTCAACATATGAATTTTGGGAGATACCAACATTCAGACCATAACACCAGCATGGCACACCCTCCTCAGAGCCAAATGATCAGCAATTCAGACAAGGCTACCCATTAAATTGCTTTCATATCCATCTATCTTTCCTTTCTTTTTCACTACTTTAAACCACAGTACTGTTATGAACTTCTGCTATAATCCACTGATTTATCTCCCTTTGTCTATTTAGCTTCCATTCAATCTACTCTACCTATTGCAATCAGAGTGATTATTTCTTCAAATGCAAAGCTAGCTAACACTCTCCTTATCTTAAAACCCTTGGATAGCTTTCTATTCTTTGCTGAAGAGCAAAACACTTATCTATTAAAGACCCTGCATGATCCCACACTTGCCTACTTTCAGTATCGTCTTACACCACTCCTCCTTTGCTCTCTGAGCTCCAGTCACACTGGTTGTCTCTTATTCTTGCATGCTCTAAATTTCTCTCTCTCTCTTTTCTGGTATCCTTATCCCATGCCACTTTCTTTTTGTCTCATAAACCCCTTATTATCTTTCATATATCAGGGTAACTTTCTCAATAAACTATAGTCTTATAGCATCATACCCCTCATTCTTTCACATTAAATACCCTGGCTATGCTTACACATATTATCATTTCCCCCACTTTACCAATTTCTCTGACTACACTAAGATCAATGAGGATAAAAGCTATGACTGAGTCTCCTACCCCTTGTATTCCCAATAACACTTGCCAGAGAAAAAAATGCTCACTACTTTCCTTCTGGAACACATAAATGAACTTGGTGGTGAGAGGGGTATGGCGATTTGTTCTTTCATTTGGGGAAAAACACAGTGATGAGACTTTGGAATAATGAAGGGTAAACAACTATCTAACCGAGGAATAAAAAGGTTTGATGCAATGAAGTGATAAGCTTCTCTAATAGAGAAATGGTGACTCTATTAATTTAGTGCTGACAGTTTCTTTTGTCCCATTTTTTTAATAGTCACAGAAGAGAATGGCCTTAGAAGGGAGTAATAGAAAATACTGTTATTCTTTGGAATGGGAATTGGAAGTCTATGTCCAAAGCATTCCCTTATGTGTAGCTAAACCCTAAGAAAAGTAATAACAATATTATAGCCTGGTATTAAATCTGCTTTGAGGGATTAAGAGGAAGGCTTGTGTTTTTACTGAACACAGAGCCAGAAAGACAGTGCAGCATTATTCTAGAAAAGTCTTATTTAAGGTGGCAAAAATTGACCTACAAATGAAATCCTTGTCGGTGGCAAGGTAATTGTAATAAATCAAAAGGAATAAGAGCAGATTTTAATCCAGTGATATACTTCTCAGGATTTTCCATAAAATATCTGGAGATAAGAACCTGATGGAAGACCGGATGTCCTGAGGTTAATATTGGTATGTTTGGCGATACTGCTCTCCTAGCTTGAAGTGAGTGTGACCCCTGATCTTGAAGGAATTGAGAACATCTCAGGTCCGTTTGCATCTGGAAGGAATATGGGGACTTTCAACCATTTATCTTTATTGTTCCTAGTACGTGAACAGGATCAAACACATCATTCAACAATTTAAATCATTTCTGGGACACCATTAGTGTTTATCAACCAAAAAGGGGGCAGTGCTTGTCCAGGAGTCAGTGTAAACTCTTCAGCTGCCATCTAGTCTGTTTTGAAACAAAACTTAAGTCCCCAAGTTTGATCCTGGAAGACACCCAATTTTTCAAGATAAAAATGAAGCATTTCTATTTTCAGTGACGATAAGGCAGTGGATAACAGTCACAGAAGGCAATTACATTAAAATATGTATTTAAAAGCAAATATTACTCTCATGATGATAGAGAACAATCTGCAATGCATCACTACCCAGGGGCATTCCTGAGCCTACCCAAAGTATTTTTGAGCCTTTCTTGATACTTAACCTCTTCTTTATAGTATTTAATTTCTGCTCCTTAGCAAGGAACACGTAAAAATGTTTTCAATTAACTATTTAAAAATTCTGCTTCTGGATCACTATTGACCTGTCTTTTAATCTCTGATTTTTCCCATTTTGTCGCAGACCTAGAAAATTTTTCTTTTTTGTATACCAAAATGGGCTATGGGGTTTTATTGCCACTTTTTAAAGTAAATTCCTTAATAACTTTTTAAGTGATAACACTTAAGCAGTGGCGTCAAAAAGAAGGTCACAGTGCAGGCATTTTGGAGGAAATATATATTACAAGTGATACAATATGGTCTTGTTCCCAAAGATATTTTAACAAAAATTTGAATAAGACACACCATGATGCATCATATAGAAGCAAATAAAACATTACAAGGGCAGCTAATATAACAGATTTGTTCAAATTCAAATTAACATGTATTCGGTAAGACATGCAAATTATTATGCTAGGTATACGTCTAAGAAAATATAGTGTCTGTCTACCTAGACCTAGCATTCCAACAAGAATGACTTTTAACTACAGATCACTGGGACACATGGTAGAACACAGCAATTATATAAAAGCAATAAAAACAAAGTGATGGTGAATAGATTGTAAACAACAGAAGGAAGTTTTAAAAATAGTTACGTCTGGCTTTAAATCACATCTTCCCTAGCTAATAGCTGAGAAAACTTGCATCCATGGCATTACCTGTGTATGTCTCAATACTTTTATCCTATACAATGTGTTTATTAATATTTGTTCATTGAATTAATGAGATAATTAAATAAAATAGCACTTCCATCCTTCTATAGAGATACTCTGTGGAGAGGTTACTTTGGACTGTGATATGTAAACACAGAGGAATCTCAATAAATCCCAATAAAGAAGAAAGGGGATTTGAAATGACCTGGGCTTTTCAAAGGAGAAAAACTATGAATTGAATTGCAAAGATTCCATGTAAAAGCAAAAGTAAGAATGAAGACACAGAGTAGAAGATGCACAAGTTGAGTACCACAAACTGGCCTGAGCAAAAGATACATGTGACAAAAATGTCAGGAGAACAAATGAGAAATGTCCTCAAACGTGTTGTGAAGAGCCAAATAAAATACATCCAGATTTGATTTTGTTGATAATGAGGAATCCCTGAAAGTTTAATCTATGGAAGTTCTGAAAGAATGCTTCTAAGAAAACAGATTTCTTTGTTAAACAGATTAGGAAAAGTCTGTATATGCAATGCCTTTTTAGAAATTTCTAGTGGATATTATCACAACAGCAAAAAGCAAATCCTATTCAACTTTGCTTAACTCAGATTTTATAAATTTATTGACTAAAAAATCTCTTCCATCTGTATTTTCTTACATATACCACTTATTAAAAAGCCTTCTTTTGGTGTCATTGGAACACACTTTGAAAACTGTGGTCTGAGTTCTACTGTAAGAAGTCAATTCTGAAAGAACTAGCCATTGGAAAAAGGAGTTTACATTCTGGGAGGCCATTATAATAGTCCACTTGAGAGCTACTATGTGCATGAATTAGATTGGAGAAAATAAAATTGATAAAAAGGCATGCATTGGAGGCAACAGTTCTTGGATTATGATTGACTGTAGAGATTAATGAATATGGAAGACCCAGACAGACTTTAAAATGTTAAGCCCAAATGATTGTCTGGCAGGTGGTATCTGTAATAAAAATTGGAAACTCTGAAGACAGAACAAGATTCTGAGGAAAAAGACTAATTTTGGATGTGTTGAGCTTGAGGGCCTGCTTTGGAACTGTCTAACAGGCAGCTGAAGATTTCATTTTATGTCAAACAAACTTAATTTAAAACCTAGCAAGTACCAAGTTCATAGCTAAATGTGAAGGACTGAAATATGAATAAGGCACGATCTCTGCTTTTGAGGTTTGAAATTTTTTGGATTCACTCCCTCATTAAAGCAGTCACAGAAATCTTTTAGAAAGGAAACCTTGAACATGCCCATGTGTGCTCTGAGCCTGTCCAGTCAGTCAGAAGTTACTTAGAAACCCAACTCTCAAACATTATTCTTTTGGTGATGCACGCAATTTTGCCATTCCCATGTCTTTCAGAAAATAAAACTTTAGATTCTTCGCAGCTGAATTCTTATAAAAAGTTTGGTACTGGAGAATAATACTTTATGGAGAATTGCTTGAAGTATAGGGAATCATCCTTTTAGATCAGTGTTTTTTTGTGCTTATTATTATTTTAATTGACACATAATAATAGTACATATGTATGGGGTACAGTGTGATACTTCGATTAGGTCAGTGTTTTTATGTCATACTATCTAAAGCTTATGAGAAGACTCAAGGAGCATCTTAGAAAACGAAAGAGAGTCTATGACAGGCATTTGATGCTTAGCAAATATTCAGGTACTTACAGATATTTCAGAGACTTTCAGTTATGTTAAAATCACATGAAAATATCTGACCAAAAGACTACGAGTTGAAGTGCCATGTATCACTTTGGGGCTGGGGCAGTAAAAAGCTCCGCCTTATACCTAAGCTCTCTCTTTTTCTGTCTTTGGTACCCTGAAGATTGTGTGTAAGATGTGCCATAGTTTCAGATGGAGGAAGGTAGCCTGACTGACATTAGTCTTTATGTGAGCAACGAACACACTTTGCTTTGGTTAAGCCACTGAGAATTCAGGCATAATATCTTGTCGCTGCTGCTGTTTTTGTTGTTTGTCAACTCAGTGGGATTTCTACAGAGCTCAAGTGGACAGAGAAGCCCTGTGTGAGCAAGAATGTTCTCATGTTGAGCTTCTATATAAAATGTGCTGATGGAAAATGTTTGGCAGATGAAAATTTTAGAAATCTATTGGTCTACATTGTATCAATATTATTTTAAGTTTGTCTTAGCTTAAGCCATCATAAAATTATATATTTAGACCATATTGTCTTTAATAGAACTGTTTTTCACCGAATTGCATTTTGACGTGATACACGAGTTTTACAGAACTCACAATGGAATTCATATACCAATATTAATGATTTTATTGCCCATCACTTGAGATAGGTTTATGAGAGCCCATTGCCAAAATGCCTCTCAGACTTCAGAAGTGGGAAGACCTATGATTCTTCAAAGAAACTGTTATAGTTTTAATAAAAGGAATGATGGAAAATAATAGGATAGAAAATAATGTGAAGAATTAGGGATGATGAGGCGTCACTGAAGGGATTGTTTGATGGCAATAAAGACAAAAAGAATATGTGCAATTAAAATTCTTTAGGTTTCATACATGAATTATACCAGTTTATGCTAGCAGACATATTGTTTAGAAGTTTTTAAGAAAAAAATTAGAGTCATGGTTTACACCATTTTAGGTCATGGGGACTAGTAAACATGTCTCACTATGTAGCCTATTAATCAATATTGAGATCATTCTTTCTAATGAAGAATGCCAAATTGTAAGAGGGGAATTAATAAATGTAATTGTTACAGTCATGCAATTGACATATCGAAGGGTCTAGGAAATTTCTCATATGAATAATGGGTGAAGAGTAAAAGAATGATTAGTTTGGGGAAGAGAAGACCTGCTGGGGCTTTGGAAATGGTGTGTGTGTGTGTGTGTGTGTGTGTGTGTGTGTGTGTGTGTGTGTTTAGTATTGTTTAACGTTGGGGCTAAATGGTCCCTGCTTTCATATATTTAATGGGCTGTAATGTGTTAGGTGGGAACCGCCACTTTTATAGGACAAAAAATGCTGAATATTCACAATTTAATGTGATTCCACCTAATAGAATACAAAATAGAGTTACCTGTGAATTGTTTATTTAGGGTAGAACTTGCAATAGTAGTTAGAATTTACAGAAGTTATATTTTAGGCTAAAATAAGATAGAAATATATCTGTAGTTGTTTAAAAGTGGGAATATAGCTAAAATATTAAATTCTATAATGGAATTCATCTAAGAATTCCAATTCCATGCTTTATATGTGAGGTTGGATAAGTGATTTTTCTTTATCCCTTTCATTTTTATGGATCTAATATTCTATAACTTCTAAAACATTCTGATAAAGATGACTTTTAGTGTTATTTTTCTCAATTTAAATATTTGCTTTCAAACCAAGCAGTAAGATCAAAATAAAACAAAACAAAAAATACATGGTGGGCTTCATGGACATTCCACCTACTTAGAAGGGCCTAATATGGTCATCTTGAAATTCTCTGTAACATTTGAACAGGGGCTCTACCTTTTCATTTTGTACTGGGCTCTGAAAATTATGTAGCCAATCCTGAATCTATGGTCTTCTTAAATTTGCATACAAATTAGAATGATAAGTATGTATTAATTACAGGCCATCGAAGGCTAGGTTACCACTTTTAAATTACATTTTGTTGTCTTTGCATAACAAAATGTACTGCCCCAAAGATCATTTCAGAATAACTATTAAATAATCTATATCAATGTGCATTTGGGAAACATTGAAAACTTTCTAAAAGCGCTGTGATTTTTTTGGATCAATTAATCATAAAATGTTTCCAAAGGCAAAAATTAAAAAAATTGGAGAAGAAAATCTTGGAGATGTAAAAAAAATTGATAATGATATACCAGTTTGGTTTTTTGAAAACAGATAGACATGAAACAAAGACTAAAGGAACAGCAGGAAAATATACCGCTATTGTGGTTACAGCTTCTAGGCAACCCATTAAAATGGTAACTAGATCCAGGTAGCAACAGATGTATCTATCATCAAAAAAAGTTAAATTAAATCAAGTGAAAAATTTCAAACTAGGTAACTGTTCAATGAAAAGGAAAAAGAATAAAAATCACTGCTTACATAGTGATGAAACATGAAAGATTCTGCTAAAAGTTTATGTTGAAAATTAAGATAGAGGTAATCTATGCACACTCATTCAATAAAAAGAAAAAAAATGAATTGGTGGATCAATGCCAATTTTAATTTTGAAATCCTCAAAAAAAGAAAATTAAGATCATGGTTGATAGATTCTCTACAATATAGCAGGAAAACCCAGTCAAAACTCTAAAGGACACCAAAAATACTGAGTTTAAAAACAAATGACACATTTCTGTTTCTTAAAAGTCATATGTATAATCTGTGGGTGTTTTTTCTACTTTAGGAACCATTTGACTTGAAATCCTTAAGTTTTTATGAATGTTTTAGAAATATTTACGCTAAGGAATAAATCCCATAGTTATTTAAGAATAACATTTCAAGTTACTCATTGTATCAGCAATATTAAAATAACAGTGCATACAGTTTACTAATAATCAAAAAAGCAAGGTGATTACAGAGTATAAAGGCTGGAGAGAGCTAGATCTAAACCAAGATTGCCGAAGCAATGGGAAGGAAATCTGAAGCCTTCTCAGCTCAGGAAAGACTTGTGAACCCTTCAGAATAGAACTAAGAGGGTGGCGGTAATGGCAATTGAATTCAGCTGTCCTACTGTGGCCTTCACTGTCAAGGAAAAGAATTAAGAGGAAAAATTTTGAAAAATACTTACATTTGTGAGATTGGTGTTGAGAAGACAATCTGTGAAATACTGTTATTTCTTTGGAGTAAAAAATTTTAAAAATCAGTTAACATAGTGTGCCTTTCCTTTCATGAGATCTTGTGCTATTCTTCCTCTTTATGTCTTTCTTCTTCGCTCCTCACATCTCAGGCAGGCCTTAGCTACAGTCTTTTAGTCTTCCTTATGTTTACTGTTTTTAAAATTGATTTTTGTTATTGTTGTGATCATGCATTGTGTTTTAATATAGGAGACCAAGGTGTGTATATTCCTGAAAGTCCGTGGTTGTAGGCTCAGAGATTTCTGAAGTCTCTTGGGTGCCTGCTTCTAGAGGCTGCCTTCCTGATGTTGTGAACTTCTAGAATACTTACTCTGCTTTCATTTTAAAGCCCTGAGCACAATTAACAGTCTTTTCTGTTCCTCATTTGTACTACTGTAAGACTGTTTTGTAACACTGAAAATGTGCAATGTGACAAATTGTTGGCTGCCAAAACAAACAAACAAACAAACAAACTCTGAGGACTTTCCACTCTGATCTCCTATACTGAAACAATTCACAGTTAATGAAAGGACACTCTATCAAACTGATCACACTCTAAACACAATTTTTCTTTCTTTACTTTATGGATTCATATAGGGATATTCCATATAATTCCTTCTGCTTTATCCCATGGAGCCCATCATATGAACAACAAATGAATAAAAAAGCAGGCAGAGTGAATGCACATTAAAGCTGTTTACAACAACATCAACTAGCATCTCTAAGTGGAACAGACATTTGGAAACCAGCTTGGCAGAGGGCATAGTAGGGAAGAGAGTGGCCGATGCATGAAGGGAAGCAGTAGGAGCAACCAAGTTTTTTTATATTGTTCTTGTTCAGACTGCGCATTTATCAAGTTAAACACAGTTGAATGATCATTCAGTTTAATAGCTTAGTAACTGAGAAAATTGAGAACAGATAGAGAATACAAGGGTACGTGTATGTGTGCACACTCACATGCAAAACCAGTTGCTCTGAGTTTATTTTACTTACATGGATCTATTAATTGATTTAGATATGCATAGCATTTGCTTTAGATACCTCAAAAATATTTTCTGAAATACTTCCATATTCTTATCTATTGAAGAATCTTCTTAAAGGAAGAGAAATAATTATTAGCAAAGAATCCACATTCCCAAGGCTCCAATTCTATCTCCCCATCCCAGTGATAGATTTCATAGATTGGGAGAAGAGAGTCTGTGATGTTTACATTAGTTTCTCTATATACTATTAATTTTAACAGGCTGTTTGTTTGAACAAATTCTAAGTATAGACTATTAAGAAACTAAAAAAAAAATGCATTACATTTGAAAACACTAGCATCCTGTAAACAAAATCTCAGTATAGATGTAGGTCTTCCTTGATTGAACTTGGAACTAGCCTATGTCTAAAATCTATATTTTTCTAAAGCCAAAAACATATTGGGGCTACTGATAATTGCTATAGGGTGGAAATGTTCTATTGTCCTATATTTTTGTCTTTTTGCATGTTTTGTAGATAAATGTTATGCATCAGCATTAGGATAGCGTATTGTTATTAAATGTTAATGCGGGATTCTAAATTTTCTAGCATTCCTAGAAAAGCAAACTACTGATAATAAACTGTATTTACAAAGTAATATTATCTTCTACAATGAATTGAGAAATCCAGGATAATAAGACTTCAAGAAATGATACTTTAAATGATTTAATTATAGCACATATTTTTCTTACTGATGATATTATAATTAGATTTTAATAAACCAATCTTAGCAAAAATATTTAGAGTCCAAATGTTTAACAGAAAAATCCAATCTCATTTATAGCTCAGACTAGTATTTCAAATGTAATTTCTGTTGCCAATTTAGTCCGATTTTTATAATTCATTAAAATAAATCAATATCTGACTTAGTAATAGCTTCTATGATTCCAAGTATTTGCCTATGAAAATATTAACACCACCACAAGAATTAAAAACATTGAGAAATATTTCTTATATGATGATTTAAGTAGATGTGCCTTTCCTACCTAATACATTCTAAGTATAAAGTTCTCAGATTTGTACACAAATACATGGAATACATGGAAATTTTTTTAATGTGGAGGAAGAGTTCAAATAGTACCTTTGTACTGTACTGGGCCCATACAAAGCCTTATTCAAACAAGCAAAAACAATGCTGACTTCATTATGTTAAAATCTTCAAGAAGATTTTGGTAGATCAGATCATATTCCAGCAATTGTTCACTCTCTCCCCTATCTCCATCTCTGAGGGAGGGATGTAATTCCCGCTTGTTGACTTTGGTCCTTGCTCTGTGACTTTGCTTTGGCCAAAGAGGTATCTTAGAGGATTTAATGCAGCAGAAGCTTGACATGTTTTTGCACAGGTGGGCTTGCAATAACATGCTTCAGGTACTGCAGTGAGGACGATAACACATATGTGCAACAAATCAGGACATGACCTGCAGCTTCAAGCCAATGCTAGCTAAACCCTACCTAGATTAGCTGAATTGCAGCTGCCCACAGGTCTGTGAATAAGAAAAAAATCATGTTTACTGATATATTCCACTAAGTTTTGCATTGATTTTTTTATGCAAATCATAGTGGCAGTAGTCGACTGCTACAAAGGTGTCATTGTTCAACATTTCTGTTGTTCAGTCATCACATCTACAATGTACAAATCAAAATATCTTTTAAAACTAATTATAACTACATTCTAATTGAAGTAAATGATATCACAATATTTCATTAAATAATCTCTGCTAGTTTATTTTATATTCAATCTCAACAGAATGTCTTCTAGGCTCCCAGAATTGTGGCCAATACTCTGAGGTTATGTCAGAAATTTTACTATAAACTATAAAACCTACAAAGTGAAGTCTTCCTTTGCTTGTTTATTATTGGAATGTTTTTTGTTTGTTTGTTGCAAGCTGGTATAGTCTTATTCAAATTTGTGTGCCCAATACTTAGCAAAGCTCCTGATTCATCATAGAATCTCAATAGTATTTGTTGAATAAACCAAAGAGAATATTTCAGCCTTTCCTCACCATCTACCTCAAAAGCAGACTACTTTATAACTGAAATAGGCATTGTTTCTAGAATATAATCTCTCTCATCAGTGCCCTCATTTTATCATTTTTGTACTTCTCTTATTTATCATAATGCTGGCATTTAGTAGGTCATAAATTAATGGTTGGACAAATGAATATAAGAATTTTAAAATTATTATTCAAGATTAAAGTGTATAATTTGTCATCAGAATAATTTTAAATAGTCCTCTTAGTATATAATAATTAAGATTGACTTTCCTGTCCCATTTAAATTTTAAGTCCAGTGATCAAATTATGAATTCCATCCATTTATTCAATAAATATACAGTGAATATTTTAATGTCCTATGACAAATGGAGATTGTAGTCAAAGACATTATAATGGCATTATACATAAAAGTTTGTTTTAAATAGACAATAACCTGAAATTTTTCTCTTGTTGCAAATCCAAGAAATTTATTTATAAGTTTAGATGCAAATTTGAAAATGTCAGATAAAGATTTTTTTTTAAGAATAGGTAAAATATTATCATTGTTTGAATTAGCACAGAAACATGACTTATGAGCATATTTGTGAACCAGAACTTGAAATTAGTATTCTGGTAAGGAATTTGTGTTCTTAGATGACATGTAATAATTTTGCTATTTAGTTCTCACCAATAAAAACAAACAGTGGAGTTACTTAAATGAGAATTAAATATGAATAACTTGCTTTGATATGTTTGAGGTATATATCACTTATTTTTTTAAGATAGAATTATAAAATGCATACTCTGTATACATGCAGTCAGTGCAAATTAAATATTTTAAAAAGCCTTGTGAATAAGGTCTTCATTTCAAGATCTATTAAGTGACTTAAGATTATGTTTATTTTCCAAAATTTTAACCATCTTTTTAAGTGATGTAATTTTTTACAAAAATCTTGAAAAGATTTTCTTATTAAATTAAAAATGAATATATACAATAGAAAGTTTAGTAGGATAGAGTGAATTTAGCAACTATCTTGTTTCATTACATATATCTTAAAAATTAAAATTACACTTTCATATAATTAAAAGCTGATAAGCTCATTTTCTTTTGTAAGATTAAAAGAAAAGGAGTATTAAAGGAAGTTAAATTAGATTTTACCATCTGTTTAATGAGTTTCAGGCCAGGTTTGATAACATATTTCCAGATATAAAATTTCAAAATGATCATTTTCGGAAATAGTAACTGACCTGCCTTGTAGATAGGTATATAAATGCCTATTCAAACTCATTGCTATAAAACCCATGATTTGTTTTACTTCTGATGAAACCAATTAAGTTTTCGTCATCTTAATGTGAAACACATAATAAATTAAAAACATATTCATAAGACTTATCACATTTCATATGGTTATTATAATGCATATTTCAAAATACTTAGTTTAGCTTTTAATGAAACTTTATATAGTATTTAATTCACTCCGTGAAATATTCCACGCCTAAGAAACTTTCCTTGTGATCCCTGGCGGCCATATTACTCTCAGAAGTCAGCCTACTTTCAAGGTGCATTAACTGCTTCAAAACTATAGGGGGCCATCTGGTTAAGTGCTGCTGAACTGCAAGAAATATATCCAGGAACTGCTCTGCTCTGACGAATTACGTCTTCAAAGCACCTTCATAAATTGACATTCCAGTAATTACAGAGTACATTTATTGAGGCTGCAAAGCATTATGGACTCGCAATACACCTGCAGAAAGCTGAGAATATGCATGAGCCACTCAAAAACTATGTATGGCAAGAGTGTGAACGCTACAAAAGATCATTAGAGAGGTGTTTTTGGTTTGTTTGTTGTTTTTTTTTTTGTTTTGTTTTGTTTTGTTTTTTCCATACTAAACCTTAAAGTAACTGGAGTCAAGTCGTGACAGTTGCCCAGGGAGGACTGCAACTGGTCCAGAAAATCATAGATAACAATAGAAAAGCTGTGTCGTTTGACTGGGAAGCCTTATGAACTACTATTACTCCAGGAACCCAGAATTTAATGGAGGGTGGCAGAACTATAAACTCGAGTTAACACCCAGAAAAAGGTAGAGGAGGAATTTCTTGAGCATTCGGTCAGAGCAAAAAGATCAGCCAACTTCACTGAAAAATTAGCCAAGTTTGTGAGATATGGCTCAATATACTGAAATCAGGGAAGACAAAGTTTAGAGTAAGAAAAAACTAAGAATAGTAAAATAATCTAGATATTTGGGTATAAAAATTGGTGCAGACTAATATAGTCTACTGCAGGTATCATCCTATACCCTGGCATTTCAATGCCTTGATTTTTCTTCTCTAGAGAAGTGCTCTTATAAGTCAGTTTCAGAATGCCAAGGAGAACATAGGGGTACACATGTTCTTTATTGGGAGAAACTGAGACATAATAAATGACTAAGAGTCACAGAGAAAAAAAGATATAATAGGTGTTTTCCAAGTAAAAATAATAATTTTCCTTTTAAAAAGACAAAATGGAAGACCCAGAAAATAAGAAAGAGGCTGGACTATTGAAGGAACTGAAAGAGTGATGAATATTTGTGTGAGAAGAGTACAAATTGCATTTGTGCAGGCAAGGGGAATTAGCAGATGAGGCTGGAGAGATAGAAAACTAAGTTATGCAGGTCCATATAAATCATGAATAATATTTTGCCTTTAGTTTGAAAAATTATGTTTATATTTATCAATGTAATAAATATACATAGTAAATAATCTAGTAGTATCAAAAGGTTTGCATTTAAGAAAATGACATACCTATGCCCAAGCTCTTTTTACACCATGTTTCCTGCTCCTGGAGGCAGTCAGGATTAACCTGATTAATCATTCTGGCATTAACCTTACATGTCTAAGTAATTTTCATTTAATAGACAGCTTTTCTGTTTCTTGATTCATCAACTCCTGTCAATTTTGAATGATTTTCTGTCACACCACAAAGTCCCCACATTCCTTTTTCCTAACCAACTCTTAGAGTTTTAGAAACTAATAATTGTGCCTACAAAAACAATATTCATCTTCAGGGTAACAATGCACTATGATTATATTTCTTTTCATGTAAACCTTTTTGATATCTTATAATTTATAATTATCATATCTATCAATTTGTGTAGTTTTCCTTGTATCTGTCACATCTTTCTATGTATCTATGTCATTTTTTCTCGAATGCTCTAGCAGATCTGCCAAATGCTTATCTTTGCCAATGCATAT
>RJWJ010019213.1:0-30568 GCA_004363605.1 Indri indri | reverse complement strand
ACATAGCATTTTGGTGTAAATTTGGAAAATCAATTTCCCTTCCTTTGTTTATAAAAAGATTACTAAGTACAGTCCCCCAAAAGTTATGTCTTTAACTGCTAGTCCATGAATGAAGAATAAGTCATCACATCATGGTCTTCGCCTTTATTGTGCCATCTTCCAAGGATATTTTTCCTGCTCTTCTCATCTTTCAGGATACTTCTTCAAAGAAGTTTTCCTTAACCCCTAATCTGCCTGTCTAAAGCATGCCGTCCTCCCTCCCCCATAACCCAATCACATCTCTCCCATTTATTTCCTTCAGTGCTGACTAAAATCTATTAACAGCCTCATTGGTTCATTTGTTCATCTGTCTTCTTCTGGAATGTAAATTCCTAAAGGCAGGGGCCCTATCTGTTTTATTCAAGTTGATGCCTTGAACATCACCTGACAGAGTTTGGTAAATATTTGTTGTTTGAATATCAAAAAACTAGAATCAATCTACATGTTCAGTAAGGAGGAATTGTCTCAAAAAAGGTACAATAGTAGTAGAACAGAATACTATGCGGCCATTTAAAATAATGATATAGAAGTATATTTTTTGGCAAAGTAATGTGATAATACCCATAACAGAGTAAGATGATGAGTTCATGAATATCTATTCTAGATATTCTGCTGCTGAACTCCTTCTTAAAGGTGCTTTACAAAATGAACACCAGAGGTTCCTGTTAAGATGAAGTGTTAGATAAGGGAATGATATCTGTGTTTGGAACTTTGGTAAATATTACTCACTCCTGAAGTAACATATTTAAAGAAACTATACAGAATAGAGCCAAGATGATGTTTAAAAATTTAAAGAACTCACAAGCTAATCTACAGTGACAGAAAGCAGATAAGTGCTTGCTTGGGAAAGAGGGGGAAAAGAGGGCCAAGGGGCAGGAATTACAAAGGGGCATGAGGAGACTTTTGGAGGTGACAGATATGGTCATTATCCTGATTATGGTGTTTGTTTCACAGGTGTATACAAATGTCGAATTTATCAAATTGTACATTTTAAATATGTATACCTTAATGTGTATCATTTATACCTCAATAAAACTGTTCAAAAATTAAATTGACTATTAGAAAAAAAACCTATGATATCAACTATGGTCCATATATTTCTACAAATTTAAGGCAAAGGATGACTTTACCAGTGAAGTTTCTAATAATGCTACCTTAAACTAGTTTTAGCTTTTCAAATATAAAAATGCTTTATGAAAAAAAGATAGCAGCCAGGCATGGTGGCACACACCTATGGTCCCAGCTGCTCGGGAGGCTGAGGCAGGAGGATTACTTTAGCTTGGGAGTTCGAAGTGGTGGCAAGTTATGATAGCACCACTGCACTCTAGCCTGGGCAACAGGGCAAGACTCTTGTCTCAATTTAAAAAAAAAAGAGAGGAAGGGTGTAAGAATTAAACGAGACAATGAGATACATCTGATAAATGTTAGTATAGCAACTACTTTTGCTATCACTATTTCTACTACTACAATTATTATAGTCAAGAAATTTGGACAGCATAAATCCATTCATTAATGTAACATCATCTGACCTAGTCACATCTCTTACCAATTCCTTCTTCCTGTGGTATAGCCAAACAAGCTACCTGACGTCCTCTTCTCCTGTGCCATACTCTCGTATCTCCCTCATCTATCTCATCTCTACAATTTTAGGTGCTGTGCTATTCTCTGTCTTCTCTGCCCCCGACTCCTCCCTATCATCTAGCTCACTCTTAAATCATTTTTAAAACATAGTTCAGAGCCAGGTGGGGTGGTGCATGCCTGCAGTCCCAGCCACTCAGGAGGCTGATGCAGGAAGATCACTTGAGGCCACAAGTTCAAGGGGTGCACAGTATACTATAACCGTGCCTGTGAATAGCCACAGCACTCCAGCCTGGGCAATAAAATGAGACCCTGTCTTTCTAAAACAAACAAAAAAACACTTAGTGCAGATGTTTGCTCTTCTGGAATGTTTACTTTAATGCTCCAAGGATGAAATTAATGCCATTTTTTAGATGTTCCCCAGCACCCTGCCCTTAACTCTCAGCATAGCACATATCCCATGCTATGATTTCTCATATATTTATATATATTATATATCTCATGGTATGATTTATTATATATCTATTTGTCTGTCTCCCCCAATTTTTCTATGAACAACTTGCCCAGGTTGGTGTACTGTGGCCATTCACAGATGTGATCATAGTGCACTGCGGCCTGGAACTCCTGGCCTCAAGCAACCCTTCCACCTCAGCCTCCCAGTAGCTAAGACTCCAGGTGTGTACCACAGGTGTGTACCACTGAAAAATGGAATTTTAGATTCTATCTATAATTACTTTCATACCAGTCAACACTGGTTATGCAGTTAAGAACTTTTTAAATGGCCATGATCATTTCAACTGAAAATACCAAAATTCCTTAACCTTAGAATCTTAGTAAAAATTAAAAATTTAATTATTTACAATTAGCACTGTAATTTTTACATATTAGATTAGATTAGCCGACAAAATAGTACCCAAATCCTTAACATTAAGATAGGTTAAATGCAAGTAAGATAAAGATAAAAATATTTGAATGTGTAAAGAGATATGAGGATTTTCAGTCAAAGATAACAAATTTGACATGCCCACTTAGCTCTTCACATTCCGAGATCCCACTAAAAAATGGAATAGGGATTTTTAAAAAGTGACAAACTCAATAAAGAGAATGAAAGATAAGACAATAGCGACAAGTTGTAAAGCAGATAAATGAGAGGTTTCTCACATACAAATTACAGGAGGCCATTGGTTTAGACTAAGCTTCTGTACTAGGCCCCAACAGACTACACTAAAAAAATAAGAGTCACCTGTGCTGAAGTTCCACATCACCAAACCCAAACTAAATTGTGTTTGACTTTCCCAGAAATCAGGAGAAAGAGATAACAGCCAATTTCCCAAACAGGCCAGTTTAAAATCTTTTATATTCATGATAATGAAGTTTCCTCTGCTCTAATTCTTACACAAAAAAGGTAGGCTGAAGTAACCTGATATTAACTAATTGGTTATTTTTCTATTTTTCTGTCTCCCTGTCCCTGCCTTACAAGAAATTATCTTTGAAACAACTAATATGCTGTTTGTCTTTGCTTCAGCCCTTCTCTGTCTATAAAACCAACCTCTTCTGTTCAGCTCATTGGAACAATTTTTCTATTTTATGGAATAAAGTGTTGGCCCATTATAGAATTGCAAATAAAACCAATTTAGATCTTTAAACTAAATTTGTTGTAATTTTGTCTTTTGATAGGTGTTTCCTTTCTCAAGCCAGCAGTCAAAATATTTGTTGAATTAATCAATATCCAAAGGTTGCTGTATAATAATAAGGTATTACATGTTAAAGTTTACAAAAGCCCTTTACACTGAAGCATTAAGTCAAATGTTAAAAATTAAATTTGCAAATTTATGGAACCTTGGCCTCAATCTGAAAGGTTCTCTTTGACATAAGCTACAATAGGTTAGAGTAGCAGTAGCCACAGAAAGGCAGCTCTTGGCAGTAAATTAACATTTACTATAACCAGAGCCACTATACATATATAGAGCTTTATTACCTAGGGTTTTATTTTGTAAGAAATTAAGTTCACAATATAGATACCAACATATTATTTTCTATTACAGTGAGTTAAAAACATTAACTTACACCATATGTCGTGACAGCCCCTCGGACATACTTCACAAGAAAATAAAAAGTCACTCATTAACTCAAATATTTAAAATATATTTACTATTTAAAATCATCACAGAATAAAGTATCCAAAGAATAGTGTTTCTTATTCCATCCTAACCTTTTAAAAACTTTTAAAAGTTAGAAATTTTTCTGGAAAACATACATGGTCCTGTCCTCTTAAAGAGTACGTATAAGAAAATGCAAGGACTAAGTCAGAAGATCTGGGATTTATTTTATCTATCACCATGTCATATTACTTTCTCATTATGAACCTAGTTTCTCCATCCATCCATCATCTAAAAAGAGGGTTGGACTAAATGATTTTTATTTTGGGAACTCAGGGGCCTTCTGTGCATACTAGATGGGTTTCAGCTCTGTTATGGAAGGGTATGATTGCTATAATGAATGGCATGAAAGGGTCATTACACTATTATTCAAACCAGGACTACTGCATCAACCTCCTTTCAGCTTACTCTGCCACCAGTCTTTCTCTAATCTAAGCCATTTCCTACAATTCCTCCAATATTATCTTCCAGAAATATAAATCAGACCATAACATTCTGCTTAAAAAATTGTATTACTTTTGGTAATTAAAGGGTAACTTCTGATATCTAAAGGTCCAAAATTCATAGCAACACACTCAAAGTCTTTTATAATCTGACCACAGGCTACCTCTCCAGTCAGTTTCACCTCTTGCCACTGTTCTTCCTACACATAGGCTAAATTATCCCCCATTCTCTTAATGAACATCTATGCTCTTTCACACTCTATGCCTTTGCACATGCTGTTTCCTGTAATACCTTAAAACTCTGTGATCTCTTTTTCCTTCAAAACCTAGCTCAAATGTCACCTTATCTAAGAAGTCTTCCCTTACACCCTGAAGCCAACTGAGTCTCTTTTCTGTGCTTTGTACTTTGTTATGGCTCTGTTATAGAGCTATATCATAAAATGGCCTATCAACACATTTTATTTCATATTTATTTTCTTGTTAACCAACATACACTGTGATCTTCATCATTGTCTCCACAGCACTTACTTAGTAACTTAAATGTTGAATAAATGTTTGTTAACTGAATAAATTGGTGTATATAAAACTTTAAACTTTTACTTTTATTTATGAATTTAGAACACTCAGTTTTAGGTATGGCTGTCAGAAACATACTTCCCACCAACCCCACAGTGAAGATTCCTCTTTGAATTCTGGTGTAGCAACATGGAAGGAATAAGAATAGCTTTCCTAACTGGAAAGCAGAGCATTCGAAAACTTTAAATTTGCTCAGTGAAGGGCTAATATTGAAGCAGAATACTATAGTAAATAAAGCATGATCTCTGAAGCCAGAAATTTGGGTTCGAATTGAGGTCACTAGCCGAGTGTCCTTGGATAAATCTCTTCATCTTGTGACAATTTCCCTATCCATAAAAAAGAGATGATAACAACAAATATGTTACAGCATAAAGCAAAGACTCTAGACTCAGTAAATCCCTTAACCTCTCTGGTGACAGTTTCCCTACCTGTTAAAGAGGATTTAAAGAGGATGATAAAGTCAGACAGTTGTAAGGGCTTAAATAAGGGTGACACGTGAAAGTATTGTTTGAACAGAAGGTATAGTCAAATGCAAATCATTTATAAGCATTACTAACTACAGTAAATGTGAAAATTACACCTAGGAGGAAGGTATGGAGAGGGATACTAAGAGTGATAGAAGTCAGGCTCCCACTCTAGATCAAGCTGGTTGCCCAAGTCCAATCCCAACTTGTCCTGAAAGAAATACGTAGTTTCAATTCCCAGGGCAACAGTGATAGAGGTTCAGGTAGAAGAAAAATTTTTTGGAGGAGTAGAGGATATGTATTTGTTCATAAAATGTTTACTGAACATCCACTGTATGCTCAGCACTAGCAGTGACAGTTCCAGTCTGCTGTCTTAAGTAAATGCCTATACTATCTTGAGTGTGTGTTTTCATAAAGGTGAAAATACAGGAAAAGTCAATATTTCTTACCTAACCTGAATTGTAGAGCTAACTGATAGCTCTGTATCACAGAAGAATGTTAACTATTCAACTCCAATTACATGGAATTTATAACATGCAGAGATTTAATCTGTAAGAACACATGCATTTAACTAGAATGCAAGTTTCACAAACTTTCTTTTTTAATGAAACATACTCACCCAAGGCAGGGTATCCAAGGTAAAATCGATCTGCTCCCAACCAGCCAAGAAAAAGAGACAATGCAACTGCCACTTTGTATGAATAGCCATTTCTGCACAAAATTAAAACCTGAGCGTCATATGCACATATTTCCAACATGTGAACACTTTAGAAAATAAAATTATTAATATTTATTTGTTAATTAATTGATTGATTCATTCAATTAATCCTTTGGGGGTACCTGCTATGTACCAGGCACTATTCTGGGCTATTGGGATATATTAATGAATAAAAGTGACAAAGATCCCTGTTCCTGTGGAGCTTGCAATCTAGTAGCAGCATGCAATAACATAAACATATTTAAAAAGTATATCGGCTCCAGGTGGAGATCAGGGGGAGGGCCTAGGCCAGAACCCCACGATGCCAGGAGGTGAGAGGTGAAGTGCTGAGCAATTTGGGAACTCAACTCTGAGGAGAGAGGGCAGTGGATTTCAGTTAAGTTCCTTACGTCCTGAAATTGGTTCCCTCTCATGGGGGCAAATGAAAATACAAGCCTCTACTACAACCTATAAGGACTGTGAAGTATGGCCAGGGGGCAGTCAGGCTTGGGATTGGAGAGAAACAGGAACTGAGCATTCTCCTTGTGTGCAGCCTGCAGATGTGAAGGAAGTTGTCGAGAAGGGTATATAGACTCTTGTGACTGCCCAAAGAATGAGTGAAGCCTTGAAGGTGCCTCCATCAACTGTGGAGTACCTCAAGATACAAGACATTGATGTGCGGGTCCTCCAGGCAGAGGAGGCAGTGAAGGAGTATAATGCCTTGGCTGCCCAAGGGGTCAGTGTGGGAGATGTCTTCCATTCTACCTGCTGATGGAGCCTTAGGAGAATAAATCACTAAGCAACTTAAAACAAAACAAAAAACATAAATCATAGGCAGGCATTGTGGTGCATGCCTGTTGTCCCAGCTACTCAGGAGACTGAGATGGGAGGATCACTGGAGCCCAGGAGTTCAAGGCTGCAGCCACTACACTCCAGCCTGGGCGACAGAGTGAGACCCTGTCTCTTTTAAAAAAAAGAAAAGTAAATCATATACTATGTTAGAAAGCCGTAAATATTATGGAAAAAAAAAAGAGAAGTGGAGCAGGGTATGTAGGGAATCCAGAATACCAGAGGCTGCTTAAATGGGGTGATAAGAGTAGGCCTCATTGAGAAGGCCTCATTTGAACAAAGACCTGAGGGGAGTGAGTTAGCCATGCTCACTCTGAAGGAAGACTGTCCCAGGCAAAAGAAACAGCTGGTATAAAGGCAGCATTCCTGGAATGTCTGAGATCTATTAAAGAGGCCAGTGTAGCAGGAGTGAGAGAAAGGAAAGAATGTTAGGAGATGAGGTCTGAGAGGTAATGAAGGACAGAGAAAGCAGATGATGCAGTGCCTTGTACACCACTGTAAATACTATTTTACTGAGAGAAATGGGAATCTGCTGCAGGATTTTAAGTAAAGGCATGACATGATCTGATTAGATTTTACAATAATCACTCTGGCTGGTGTGCTGAAAACAGACCACAGGGAAGTATTTGTCAGCTATTGCCACAATGATGTTATATAATAAACCACCCTAAAACTCAGTGACTTATAACAATAAACTACTATTCTCATCCTTATAGACTGCAGATTGGTTGTGGTTCAACTGACTTAGGCTGGTTCCGCTGGGAGATTCTGCTTCAGGCTGAGGTTTGGCTGAGCTTGCATCCAGGCTGGGGATTCAGTTCAAGTCAGTTCCACTTAAGTGTTTCTATGGCCCCAAGCTGAATGCGTAGCAGCTACTTGGGGCAAGTTCTTTTCAGAACATATCATCAAAGTACAAAAGGAAAGCTAAACCCCATAAGCACATTAAAGACTCTGCTCATTTCACATCTGCTAACATTACATAGGCCAAATTAAGTCACACGAGCAGCCTAAAATCAACGAAGTCAGAGTATACACTGCCCAGTTGATGGAGACTGAGAGAGATAAATGTTTGTTGAATAAATTCAAACCATGACAGGGACAAAAAAGTCTGAAGGCCTGGCATGGTGGCTCACACATGTAATCCTACCACTCTGGGAGGCCGAGGTGGGATGATTGCTTGAGGTCAAGAGTTTGAGACCAGCCTGAACAAAAGCAAGACCCTCTCTCTACCAAAAATAGAAAAAATTAGCTGGGTGTGGTGGTGCATGCCTGTAGTCCCAGCTACTTGGGAGGCTGAGGCAGGAGGATCACTTGAAACCAGGAGTTTGAGGTTGCAGTGAGCTATGATGCCACTGCACTTGTAGCAGGTAACAGAGCCAAGACCCTGTCTCGAAAAAAAAAAAAAAGCAAGCAAGCTGAGCACAGTGACATGTTCCTGTAGTCCCACCTACTTGGGAGGCTGAGGCAGAAGGATCACTTTAAGCACTTGAGGCCACGAGTTCAAGGCTGCAGTGTGCTACTATTGTGCCCATGAATAGCCACTGCATTCTAGCCTGAGCAACACAGATATCATGAAAGAAAAAAAAAAGAAAAGGAAAGGAAAGGAAAAGAAAAGAAAGAAGAAAGGAAAAGAAAGAAAAAAGAAAAGAAAAAGAAAGGAAGGAAGGAGAGGAAAAACAATTGAAGAAAAGAAGTACAAGACAACTCTTTCAAGGAGTTTTGCTGCAAAGGGGAGTAGAGAAATAGAGGGGTAGCTAGAGATATCATTTTAAAGTCAAATCTCATCATGTAAGACCCCCGCTTATAATCCTATGTTTTTTGCTATGTGCAGTTTTGTGCACTGTTTTTTCACAAAATTAGGGCATTTGTGGGGAGTGGTGGGAGGTGCTTAGAGCCCAGAAATCTTCTGTATGTGTCTAATATTATAAAGGATGCTCTAACTTCATGCTCAGAGCAGTCATGCCCCAACTACATTGGAATGGGGCATTAGACTAGAGAAATAAATTAGGAGGCTGTGTAAATTCAGACTGTAATCTAATGGGCAGCAGCAGTGGGAGAAAGAAGTGAACAAAACTGGGAAATATTAAGAAGGCAGGAGCAACCAGACTAAATGTGGAGAATGAGGGAAAAGGAGAAGTCAAGAATGACTTCAAAGCTTCTGCTTAAGAAGCTAGGTAGAATAGGTATCATACACTAAGACAAAGGAGGAAATAATTTGAAGGAAAAGATAACAGATTCAGTTTTACACTTTATATATATAAAGATGATAATATATTACATATATATTAAAAGATAGAGAGCCAAAAGAGTTCACTAATGAAAAAGAGAAAAAAGACCAAGGATATAATTTATGGAAGCAAGATTTAAGGAAGAAACAAAGGAATAGGAATCAAAGGAAATAGAAAAGAGTGTTTTATACTATAAGCCAAGGAAAGAAAGTATTTTAAGAGACGGGAATAGCCAAATGCTGTAGAAAGATTAAGATATGGACTGTAAATATCCATGTGACATAGCAACAAAGATCGCTAGTGAATTTCAGCATGGCCAAAAACCATATTGCATTAGCCAGAAAATTTTATAATAGAAAAGTATTACAGAAACAACTCTTTCAAAAAGCTTGGCTGGGAATGGGAATGAAATCGAAAAGCAATTATCTATATAAGTAAATCACCTTAAAGAATAATCCTAAAACTGGTGGTATTGTCTAGTTATTCACAGAACCATTTCTCTTTTTCTTACAGATATACAGCTAAACCATATATCCTAGCCCACCCTGCAGATAAGTGCAGCCATAACTGAGTTTTGGCCAATAGACTGAGGACAGAAGTAATGTATGACATCTCCAAGTTTAGCCCATAAAACACTCCTACAAAAGTTTCCCTCTCCCCTTTCCCATCTACTGGCTGAATGGAAAGGACTCTAAGAGTTAGAGGAAGCACTGCCACAACATGAAATAAGCAGAGCCTGTGCATGACTGCACAGAACAACTATCACCTTGCTTACCCCACCCAGACCTCCAAGCCAACCCAAAGTGAACTGTAAAGTGAGTGTGAGAGACTAATAAAGATGGCCAGTATAAACAGGTGAGTGGCTTGGTAATCAATCAGACATGGTCACCAGACTCCAGTTTCTGGAGAACACATTATATTAACAGAATAGTTATATCTACAATATTAACATGGAATTTTACTTGAGTATTAATATTACATAAAATTTTAAAAATATGCTGACAGTAGAAGGAAAATACATAAACTGGAGAAGGAACAACCAATGAATAAGAATTTGTTTGTGAGTCTTTACTTGGTAGCAGAGCAGCAGCTCGCCTTTTGGTAGGCATGTACCTACTATCCTGGTAAAGGAAAATGATATATTAGGTCATCTTAGCTTTGTGACTCTTATCATTAAAATTACCCATCACTCTAACTCCCATTGTTCTGATGCAAATTCTACTTGGAATTCTGGATTTTATTACAGAAGCAGAATAAGTTGGCCAGTAGACTTGGAGTATCTGATAGTTCTCATCATATTTGAAATCAATGTCTTATGAACATGATTAGTGTAGTTCAGTTGCATTAAGTCTAATCTACCCTGAGAGTACAAAAGAAAAATCAGCATTAACCTGGAAACTAAGTAACAGACCATTGTGGTGTTACTATTATATATAATATGAACCTATAAGGTCCAATCTGAGTGGTTAGCTGTTCTCAACAGATGATTTTCTTAGTTGTTGTGTTATAGCCGATAATATCTTGAGCCAGCACTTAATATGTTATTTTGTTGTTTGTAATGTTTAAGGTAGAAATATCAATCTATAAATTTGAAAAAATTTGACTAAAAATTGACGAAACCATATGTAAGTACTTTGGAAATAATTTCTTTTAACAATTTTTACTTACCTAATGAGAAATCTTGGAACCCAAGAAAATTAAGTGATTGGTTTAGGATTATACAGCAAAATAGAATCAACAGCCCCTCATTAACTCAATGAAGTAGGGTCAAAAGAAAAAAAAAGGACCTTAAGAGTATTTTCTAAGAATCCTAACAGAACTTGTAGAAAAAGCCAAACTGATTATTTCTTGAAACAACTGAAACTAGGTGTCATCACATAGAATGCAACGATATACAGTTATAAGATAAAAATACGGTGTGAGCAATTAATAAAAATGGGTAAATCACGTTTTCAGTACAAAGCAGGAATATAAGAATAAAATTTAAGGTTTGATACCAAAAGTAAAAATCAAACTTAAAAATCCTTCAAACAGGCCAGGTGCGATGGTTCTTGCCTGCAATCCTAGCATTCTGGGAGGCTAAGGCAGGAGGATTGCTTGAGATCAGGAGTTTGAGATCAGCCTGAGCAAGAGTGAGACCTTGTCTCTGTAAAAAACGTAAAAATTAGCCAGACATGGTGGCTTGTGCCTGCAGTCCCAGCTACTTGGAAGGCTGAGGCAGGAGGATTGCTTGAGCCCAAGAGTTTGAGGTTGCAGCAAGCTATGATGATGGCACTGCACCCTAGCCGGGGTGACAGAGTAAGACTCTGTTCCCACAAAAAAAAAAAAAAATCCTTCAAACAGAGGACATTCCTAAGAAAATAAAGCCATTTGTCTTACTATCCCAAACTGATAACTTTTTGAATTGTTTAACATTGTCATTTATCATCCATATCTATTACAAAGAATGAAACCAAGTTTCAAAATGCCCTTAATGTCCAAAAAATAATTCGAATTTTTCTGATACAACAGGTACACAATTCTTATTTATATTCTAGAAATTCCCCAAATTTTGAAAACAGAATTTTTTCATAATTCATTTGGTGGCATAAACTGACCAACTTGAATTAAAATGGCATAAAGCCATTTGTAATCTTTATTTATCCCACATAGTGAACTACTAATACTTAGCTCTACTTCATTGGTGAATTGCATTTATAAAAATATATGCACACTTAAAATACAGGTTTTCTGACCGATGCAAAAGATAAAAGATATATTTGCAGGATTTTTTCCCGAAATTATCTCTTCAATTCATGGAATCAAGATACAACACAAGCAAGTAACATGAAAATTTAAGTTTTAATAGTATACTTACACATTTCGGCAAGATATGGGCTTAAGAAAACCAATTTCACTTCCAGTGAAATGTGTTTCATTGCCACTGAAATCCTTACAAGTTATGTTGGGTGCTGGAAAACACGGAACTGAAGGTAGGAAAAAAAAGTCAATAAACCATTACTTTTTTTCTGTAGAAAAGGTATATAATTGTCTTTTCTAAGACTAGCAAAGCGCATAAGAAAATGTTATAACAAACCACCTCCCAATACAACATCTCACACAAGGCTTTAATTTGATAGAAAAAACTATATTATATATAGGTATTTATATACAAGATAAATATAATATGATATAGTGGTCTCTTAGCACACAAATACAAGAATTGCCACACTGGATTAGATGTATGACTCATGTGATTAATAATTCAATCTCTTTTCTTCTGACAAAGGTGACAAGGGAAGAATTGCACAATATTACTGCCCTTCATCTCTAAGATAAAGAATACTTCTCAAATTTTTGTTGGTAACTCATTGGGCAATTTATCTATTAAATTATTCAACATAACCCGAGTTTGTATTTTCATCTTATATCACCTATTGTAGATAATGACTGGCATAAATTAAGATTCTTTTTATTCATTCTAAATGTGTTTGTTTCTTGATTCCCTCTAGGATGTAATGTAGTATTATTATTTCAGCATTTAGCAATTTTGATCTTTACTCACACCCCAGATGATGTAAGAGGAATACTTACAGAGCCTACCATGTGCCAGGCAGGCACTGTCCCGAATGCTTTACAGCCTCATAGTGCAAACAATAAGAACTTTGAAATGAGAATGACCCATGCGGGCATTGCCCCTTTCAGAATCTTGGATTCTTTCTGTGTAAAAATAGTACTAAGAACATCTAGTACTCATGGAACAATGTGGGGATTAAATACATAAAAATATCGAGCACAAGGCACAGCTTATAGCAGGTATTCAATAAATGTTAGGGTCTTTTCTTCCTTCAACATTTCAACCTGAAAGGTATTAACGTTTTAGGCTAGTTTTAGCAAATCCTTATCTCTATGTTTAGCAACAATGATTACAGATTTATTTTTTTTTTTTTGGAGAAAATGCAAATAGAACTTTGTACAATAATCAAAGTAAAAACAGGGATCCCAGAGTTTGATTATGAGAGGAAGATGGTATTTTCTGTCTAGTTTACAATTATCTTATTAATTAAAATTTCCAACAAATCATTGTTCTCCTTTAGGTCAGAATAGTACATCAAGAAAAATGATGCTGGAAAAAAACCCTATAATGACTTCAACCCCTGTTTGTTGGGTTACTGATAGTTCTAACTACATCACCCCTTAAATTTTATTATTTATTTATTTATGTATATATGGAAAGCATTTAAATTTCTAAAACAAGGTGATACTTATAAGGCATAGATTCCATACAACTGAGAACCATTTAAATAAAATGAAGGGAAGAGGGAGAGTGAAGAAATAATTAAAGCAAAAAACTAGGCTAAGGGAAGACACCATAATTAACCACGAATTTGACTCAGAGATTCCTAGTAGTTAAGACAAAAAGCTTTACATAGCTATGGTGATACAATTAAAAGAAAGCATACCAATTCACCTCTAAACTATTATAGGAACTTGGCTTGGTTCATAATACAAGGGACAATAAATATAATAGAGAAGACCCTCAATAAGAACTTTTACAAACAATAGAGGTTTTCCACATAGCCATTTCTTATACCAACTTCAGATATAAGGAAGGACATGATGTTAAGGTCTACAAAAAGATGGGGCAAAAGTTAACAGACAATTGATATGTAGCTATTTGGCCATGTGCCTTGATACAGGGATAAAATTTATTGACTTTTGTCAATGAATTGATATCGTGTCCCTTAGACTATATCTGTTGAAAATCTTTCATCTTAGATCATGCTTTCCACTAGAGTTATTCAGTAGACAATTCAAAATTGAGGTTAGCAGCAAATGTCTGAAATGCTAATATAAATTCTATGTTACTGACTAAAAGAAAATCAATATATTTTACATGAGGAATTCTTCTTTTCTGCCCAGCAGCCATGGCCCGACAATAGATTAGTATTTCTTAACTGGGGACAATTTTGCTCCCCAGGGGACATTTGGCAATGTCTGGAGACATTTTTGGTTGTCGCCACTGGGGGCCTGCTAGTGGCATCTAGCAGGTAGAGACCACAGATACTACTAAACATCCTACAATGCACAAAACAGCCTCCCCTCAACAATGAATTATCTAGTCCAACACATCAATAGCACCAAGGTTGAGAAAACCTGCCCTAGATCAGTGGTCTTCAAAAAATTTTGCTCACCACTTCCTAAATAATCTTTTTAAAACTATGTACTCCCTCACACGTTTAAATTGACATTTATAATTTTTCATAATGAATTTAAATGCCTGCAAAAAAGTAATTTCCAGCATATTTAATAGTATCATCAAATTAAAATGTTATAGCACTCTTTAGGCCAGGAGCAGTGGCTCATTCCTGTAATCCTAGCACTCTGGGAGGAAGAGGCGGGAGGAATGCTGGAGGTCACGAGTTTGAAACCAGCCTGAGCCAGAGTGAGACCCCGTTTCTACTAAAAAATAGAAAGAAATTAGCCGGACAACTAAAAATATATAGAAAAAATTAGCTGGGCATGGTGGTACATGCCTGTAGTCCCAGCTACTCAGGAGGCTGAGGCAGAAGGATCGCTTGAGCCCAGGAGTTTGAGGCTCCTGTGAGCTAGGCTGATGCCACGGCACTCTAGCCCAGGCAACAGAGTGAGACTCTGTCACCAAAAAAAAAAAAAAAAAAAAAAATGTTATAGCACTCTTTAAAATGGAATCTAAAAACCACAGCAATCTGATAGCCATCACGATCCAATGGAGAATACATATGAAAAAGCTCTTCTTTAAAATTCAGAATTTTACATCAATTTTGGGAAAGAATACACATATAAAAACTGAGGATCTAGAAATCAATTCCTTTAGAGACATCTGTTATGGGCTGAATTTTGTCCCCTCCCCCCTCAAAATATATGTTGAAGTCCTAACCCTCAGTACCTTAGAATGTGACCTTATTTGGAAATAAGTTCTTTGCAGATTTAACCAAGATGACACCGTTAGGGTGGGCCATAATCCAGTATATAAAGGTGTCTTTATAAAAAGGAGAAATTGGACATGCACAAAGAGAATGCCATGTGAAGATGAAGGCAGAGTGGACTAATACAGCTGCAAGGCAAGGAAGGCCAAGGATTGATGGCTACCACCAGAAGTTTAGAAGGATTCCACTTAGAATCTGAGAGGGAACAAGGCACTCTTGACACCTTGATTTGAGACTTGAAACTCAGACTTGTGCCTCCAGAACCTGAAATCCAGAATTTGCCTCCAGAACCATGAGATAGTAAGTGCATTATATTTATTGTGCACTTTATTTCTATTATTATTACATTGTAATATATAATGAAATAATTATACAACTCACCATAAGGCAGAATCTAATGCTGCCGCTGATCTAACAGGAGGCAGAGCACAGGCAGTGATGCGAGCAGTGGGGAGTGGCTGTAAATACAGATGAAGCTTCGCTCACTCGCCTATTGCTCACCTCCTGCTGTACAGCCCGGTTCCTAACAGGCCATGGACCAACACCGATCCGAGGTCCGGGAGTTGGGGACTGCAGTTCTATAGTACAGTAGTGTGACTACGGTTAACAATACTGTACTATTTAATATATACTTCAAAGTAGTTAATGAAAGAATTTTGAATATTCTCACCACAAAGAAATGATAAATGTATGAGGTGATGGATATACTAAATATCCTGATTTGATTATTACACAACATATACATGTATCAAAACATCACACTGTACCCCACAAAGACGTACAATTATGTCAATTAAAAAGAAAAAAAGAATGCTAAATCGCTCCAACATATTCCTATCAGCCTTCCCCCCTAACACATACTCCTTTAGAAGAAAATAGTAAACAGAAAGCAACTTATTAATGTTTTTTTGTTTTTTGTTTTTTTAGACAGAGTCTCACTCTGTCACCCTGGGTGGAGTGCAGTGGCATCATCATAGCTCACTGCAACCTCAAACTCATGGGTTCAAGCGACCCTCTTGCCTCAGCCTCCCAAGTAGCTGGGAGCACAGGCACGTGCCAGGATGCCCAGCTAATTAATCTCTTTTTAGTAGAGACTGGGTCTGGCTCTTGCTCAGGATGGTCTCAAACTCCTGAGCTCAAGCAATCCTCCTGCCTCAGCCTCCCAGAGTGCGAGGATTACAGGTGTAAGCCTCCATGCCTGGCCTAAAATATTAATTTTAATGTGGCATTACACTATTTTAGAATAGAAGCTCCCCAGAATCATTAGGCTGAGGGTGTTATCCATTATTAAAACACCTCTCTAAGAAAATACTGATGCATACTTAAAATCCTTACCATACTGTTTTCATACTTAGGATGTACCCAAGTATAGTTACAAGTGTATAATCAGGGTGAGATAGTTCCTCACTGTACAAACAGTACAGTACAGTACTGTACAAACAGTACAGTATTGGACAAACAGTATCATTTCGAGGTGTTTTTTTTAGTAATTAAAAAACTTAACAAAAGAAGTGCCTTTGTATCATTAATATATAACATAGCTTGGAAGATAAAAGGCATCAAAAAACTATACAAACTAATTCCAAATGTTTAAAAATATATATATATAATTCCCAGTTTATATAATTGAGTAAGACTTTTCAAAATGAAATATTGACAACCCCTAGCCAGTTCTCCAATTTTATATAAGTTGTTCTACAAATTGAATAATGTTATAAGAAAAAAACACACTTATTAATTCCTTTTAGTGATCATACATTGACCTATGAAATAACGTTTCAAAAATTATGTTTAAAGACATGTTTCTAGAAGTCTTACCATGAGCTGTGTAGTTTGTACAGTTAACTGGCTCTTGCGTAGCATCATTTATTTTGGGATCTTTACAAATATATGTAAAAAAAAAGTTAAGGAAATATGGACTACATTCCAACACAAAACATTATCATGTCTTTAATATCTCATATTATACACTCATGTTGATATGAATATATAAAGAGAGGCTGCTAGTTTGTCCAAGTTAAGCATAAGTACAAATATACTTTTAGTGTTGCTAAATAATACTTGAACATTAACTTATTATAAGAAAAGTACATTAACACATATTGAAAGCTCTAGCAGAGGATGTCATACTTAAAGAACATCAGGGTATAAACTCAAAGCAAGAATCAAAATAAAAATCTTTACTAAATTATTTTAAGAGGGCTTCAGGTTAAAAACGAATCAGCTTCCAGAGATCTGAACTGAATTAATTTATGGGGCCCCTAGCATTATCATATACATAATTTCATGTAACACAAACAACCTTGTGAGGTAGATCCCATTATCCCCACATTACAGAAGCACAAACTGAGGCTCAAAGTTTGAGTGGCTTATCCAAAGTCATATAAATGACAAGTAGTAAATTGAAGTTTCCTGATTGCATGCCTAGAACACTTTCCAACAGAGTGCAGGGAACATGGTTGTTTTCTGTGTGGTCACCCAAGAAGGAATTTAAGTTTTTGAAAACAGGCATAATAATCTTCATCTAAAAGATGTTCAAAACACTTGATGGGGGGGGGGGGTTCTGTCTGCTAAATATTACTGTTGACATTAAAATGGGGTAGGTGTGGTATTTATAAGATGTCTCTGGAGACGGCCTGACCCCTGCTTAAGGTTTTTGGATCACTTGTTGGAAACCCTATCTTTCTGCCAGGGATAACAGACATTTTCCAGTTGTCACCACCTCATAGTCCTATATACTCAGTCACTTCTCCCTAGGGTTCAACTCTATTGAACTGCCCAATTATTTTCTTATAATCACCCTGAAATTTTTGCCAAGAAAAAGACTCAACTTACTAGGTCAGTGATTGTCAAACTCCACGCACAATGATATTCAGCAAATCAGAGCAATTCTGTAAAAATCTAATAAAGACTGTCTCTCCCCAACTCAACTAAAAATACTACAGAATTTTCTTAATTTTATGGTTTTCTCTCATAGACTCTTTCTTATACCTCTGGCTTCTGGTATTAGTTTTGTTTGTTTGTTTTCTGTCCTACAATGTTTATAAAACAGTATCAAATTTTGTCCAAAAGTAGCTATTTTAGTTTGAATCTAACTCATATTTTATCTTGTTCCTTTATCACAAAACTGTGTTATGAGATCCACTTAACCCTTCAGCCTCAGTTTTCTCATCTGTAAATAAATAGCTAATACATACAGTCCCTACTATGCCAGGCACTGTTCTAAGTGTTTTACCTATACTTACTTAAATATGGTAACAGACCTTTAAGTTGGTGGCACTGGTATCCAAATTTTTATTCCAGAGAAAAGAGTTGCAGTAATTTGCTCAAGGTTACAAAGTGCAACAGGAATCCTCCCTCCAGGATAGAATCTCACTGAGTTTGAGGATGACAAGGTAATATATATAAAGTTAATGATAAACGGGCAACACATCTTGGCTAAATTGTTATTAATTGCTTATTTGTCTCCTCCCAAATCGGCAAATTTTTCCAGGGCAGAGTCTGTAAATCTATCCATTACTAGTACCTAGAACAGGGCCTGGCATAGTTGAGGATCTAAATGTTTGTTGAATAGATAAGCACATTGGCAAAAGAAAAAAAAAATAGGTGGATCAGAAGACGGAGTGCCAACGACTAGTAAAATCTTGAAGCAATCACACAGGGTGCCCTCTATCCCTACCATCCCCACACCTCTCTTCACCTCCAGGGGGCCCTCAGTCACTAAAGGCCACAGGTCATCACTTCCTTCACTACAGCCCTAGCCCTTGATGAGGGCCGCGACCCACTTGCGACCCCAACTCTACCTCGCCTCCATGGGAGAATGCTCCCCACACAGGATATTGTCCCACTTTGAGGTCCTCGCACTTAAGCAACTCCTCGCCCCCGGCGGCGGCTGTGGCGGCAGCCCCCCAAGGTCCCACGGTGACTGAGATTAGCCACAGGACACCGAGAAACTGGGCGGCCACAGTCCCCCGTGGAGCCAGCCCGGACGACCAGGAGGCCGCCATGTTGGAGACCGGCGCGTCCCCCACAACTTCCGGTTCCGCCTCCTCTAAGGCGCGGGCGGGAGAAGGGCCCAGGGAGGGAGGCTCTTAAAGGGACCACGCTGCGGATAGAGGCCAGTTGGGTCACGTGGCTCATTCTCTTCCCTGAGAGTCTGTGGAATCACCTGGGAGACCTTTTTAAAAAATCCACGTTCCCGGTCTCTCGCCCGGGGCGAATTTCCCCACGAACCCTTGGAAGGAGCTAAGGCTGGTCTCTGAGTGCTGGAAGAAAGGAAGGACTGGTTTAGGGAATCAGCTCCCTCCACCGGCTCCTCTCTGCCGCGCTGTGCCGCGGCTTTTCCGTCCTCCAGAAGTGCCAGCGGCTCCTGGCGTTGGGATAAACACTTTCCGTGCACCATTTCTGTCCTGATAGGATTAGGGTTTACGGATAAGGACCAGGCTCGAAGACGCTGAAAGCACTTAGTTGCTAAGTGACTCAGTTGGAATAAAATCGATGTTTGCCGGATTTCAGAATCTTTCCTCTTACTAGTTATGACAGAAAGTCTCCATGTTACCTTAGAGGATTGGTGGAAGGCTGCTATGAAAAGAACTTAAGATCTCTGTATCACAAAGAGAGACATCATACCTTTTTATAAATAAGATTCTTTCAAGAAATAATTTTTATCTGCTTATTTTTGGAAGAGGGCTCAATATGTTAATATTTTTTGTAGAGATGGGGTCTTTCTCTTGCTCAGGCTGGTCTCCAATTCTTGGGCTCAAGCAATCCTCCCACTTCGGCCTCCCAACGTGCTAGGATTACAGCCATCAGCCACGGCGCCCTGCTAAAATTTTCTTAACAAACCAATTTTGCAGCATTACTGTGCTATATTTAACTTAAAACATTTATGCATAATATTTATGCTTTAAGTCAGATTTAAATGATAATTTGAAATTTACTAGTTTAAGGGGGAGGGGAAGGAGGAGATGGGTGAAAACTTACCTAACGGGTACAATGAACACTATCTGGGTGATGGGCACGCTTATAACCCTGACTCAAGCATTACAAAAGAGATCCTTGTAACCAAAAACATTTGTACCCACTTAATACTTTGAATTTAAAAAAAAAGAAATTTACTAGTTCAAGTTAAACTTCTTATTTTAAATGGACTTCTTCCTACGCTTTCATTTTTTTCCTTTCTTTTTTCTTTTCTCTCTTTTCCTCCTTCTCTCCCTCCAAGAAATATTTATTAAGCATTTACTATATATTCAGCATGAGGCTAAATCTTAGACTCAAAAAATAGAAAGACAAGAACCAGCAATTAAACACTTCATGTTCGGTAGGAGAAAAGACAATTAACATACTATTTGATAATTGTTGTAACAGAAGCACATACTAGCTACTATAGTAGGACAAGGGTTTGGATTAAGATATTCCCCAAAACAGTACTTGAAACACCATATTTTGTCACTAGCATCAAAATAATTAAAAATCCAGGCCAAACTGAATCAGCAGAGACATAACTTCATAGGATACATGACTACCTAAAAATGTAGTCCAGAAAACTAACCATTAAACTTTAAGTTAAAAAATAAAACCCCAGTAAAGTATACAATATACAGCTCAAAACCATCCCTCAGCCTAATCCTGAGATGAAATTTAGGAAACGGTTAGTAGTCAAGGATTAGGTAAAATCTGTCAAAAGAAAATTACTATAATTTTAGTTATAGATCTAATTGGCTTTTAGTCACAATTCAAGAATCTAGGCAGCCTCCATTCTACACACTAGAGTGAAAGTGCACACTGGGCAATAGAACAGTGGTTTTATAAGGTGGAAACAAGGAAACAGAATAGAAAAATAAGTGATTGGTTAACATTAGGTTACTTCAGGTTACTTTTTGTAAGCAGAGAGGACTTCCTTATACTGACTCAAGTAGACTAGAATCTTCCATACTCAGGAAAAGCTGGTCTGTTTTGGGATCTATCTGCTTCCTTAAAATTTCACTTGATGTGGCATTTAGCATGAGTGACTCCCTTTCAGTTTGGTCTGGTCTGTTGGGGTCTGGTGCAGGAGCTCAGTTTAAAACAATGACCGCCCATAATTTTTGCTTAACAAATCCAAGGATAAGGATCAGAATGTCTGTCACACATATGACCTGGTAATAAAAAACATTAACTTTGCATTTTGACTACCATTTTTACTTTCAGATTGTTCTAGTTTGATTTTTAAAATACAATCTTAAGAAAATCAGATGGTTAAAGGATGTAACTTTCTAGTTACAAAATTAGATATTTTCCTTCTGACCATAAGAATATTGCTGATCTTTGTATAATTTTCCACATTGATTGTGAATTAAAAAAAAATTTTTTTTACTTTAGATAGAATAGCTGGAAATCCACATAGATTTTGAACAATCAACTATTTGAAAATGCTTACTTTTTGCTGTTAATATCATTACAAAATCTATTTTTGTGGTTGCAGTCTTTATACTCTCCTACAATATAGAAACTAAAAAGAATAAAAATGTTTGTTTCCTCATGAAAGTAAAGAGCAATACAAAACTTTTGACCTTTGAACTGACAATGTGTTAAAAAATTCACTTTCTCTTCTTACTGCCCCTTAATCTATTTTCTCATGGCTTCGTAAAATACATTGCACTATTTCTTTTTAAAGACAGTCTCTAATGACATGATTACTACATTGTCTAAATTTAGTAAGAACTTATATCTCAATGTTTTCAATGCCAAATTTGTCACATAAAAATTCTATAGAAAGAAAAGATATTGCTAGTACAACCCAAGGTGGAAATCGTTGTGCAGAAGTATTAGGAAAGAGGATTACCAGTGAAGCCTGAAGCATAGCTTCCTCTGGGATTCAAGGGCTCTATACATTGGATCTTTTCATTCCTAAGATTTTCACATACACCTAATTACATTAACAGATAGTTCTGCCCCATAGCAAAACTTTCTAAGGAAACCAACTTAATTCCTGTTTCCTCAGTTAGTACAGAAACATTAAGAAATAAAATATTGTTCCTCTCAAATCTTCCTTTCTTACTTGATTATGATGGGCAGTATTTTTCTTTGGTGATAAATTCATAATATTAGGGCTCTGATAGATCTTTATTACACCCTCTGCACAACATTTGGAATTTGACTATATTCATGCTGTTAACACAAGTATTTCTGATCGTGGTCTGCTCTTTAGTGCACTGATCTAATTAAGTTTGATTCAGCACTTAATAAGGCCTACTTTTAGATGCCAAGTACATTTCATCTTAAATGTCAAATGGAGGATCAAAAACTGACTTATCAGAGTCCTGCTTCTCCAAAAACAAAACAAAATAAATTAGCTTATCTCAATTTCACTACCAATATCGCTTTTATCAGATTCAAAACTTGGAATCATTTTTACCCTTCATTTTTCTCCTTGTTCTCCTTTAATACCTTTAATCTAATCAGTAAGCAACTGATATTTTTAAGTGTTCCTTCTTTTATTTAATCCTATATTTGCACCCTATTTCAAGTATTCCTCATTTCCTATGTACCTTGCTATGTAGTGACCTCTTAGTTCTTCTATTTTATTCTAGGCTTTCTCCCCAACTTCGTCAATCCATTTTTGTACACTGCTTCCGGATTCATCTTTCATTTTAAAAAAAAAAACCTACAAAATATTCAAAAACTTTTTGTGGTTCTTTAATTTCTCAGAGATAAAAGGTACACTCTTTTTTTTTTTTTTTTTTTTTGTGGAGACAGAGTCTCACTCTGTCTGCCTGGCTAGAGTGTAGTGGTGTCATTGTAGCTCACAGATACAACCTCAAACTCCTGGGCTCAAGCAGTCCTCCTGCCTCAGCTTCCCAACTAGCCGGGACTACAGGTGCATGCCATCACACCTGGCTAATTTTTCTATTTTTTTTTTTTGTAGAGACGGGGTCTCACTCTTGCTCAGGCTGGTCTCAAACTTCTGAGCTCAAGTGATCCTCCTGCCTTGGCCTCCCAGAGTGCTAGGATTACAGGCATGAGCCACAGTGCCCGGCCAAAAGGTAAATTCTTACAACCTAAAGTTCTCTGTGGTATTTTCAGGTCCTCCATCATCTGTCATGGCTTCAATTTATTTACTACTACTCTTAGTTTTCTTGTTGCTGTCTCTAGTCTCTATCATAATCATTCCCATCTATGCTGCTTCACTTATTGGGTACTTCCTATGTGCCAGGTATGTGCAAAACATGTATTCTTTCATTTAACCTTAAAAACTACCATATGAGTGAGCACTGTTACCACAGTTTGACTAATGAGAATTAGAAGGGTTAAGTAACTCGCCAAGGTCACAAATTTTAGGAAATGGTGGAGTCAGGATTGAAGCTCAGATCTGGCTTCAGGGTGTACAAGTTATCAATATCAAGAGTCATTTGTGTCAAACCCAAACAAAATAGAGTCAGGAGACTAAGAAGGGAGGATCCTTATGCACACACATACCTAGGATAAGAACTATTACAAAGACTCTCTGAAGGGCTCTTACCCACATGTGCCTGTAACAAGAACTTTGCCAAGGACTTTCCAAACTGCAGCTTGCTACAGGGTCATGAGGACAGCTGGCCTGATGTACAAGAATACTTGCCTGATATACTGGCTTAGCTAATGAACTGGCATCAACTCCTGAGGTAAGCCCTGTAACCAATGTTCTCCTTGTTTCAAAACAACTTACCTGTACTCCTCCTTTTGCCTTTAAAAGCTTCCCCTGACCTCAGCCTCCCTGAATGCACCTATGGTTGCCATGGAATGCACATTCTGCATTTCAATGCTTCTACTTATTCCCAAATAAGTTCATTATCTCTGGAGAATCTCTGTTATTTTAGGTTGACAAGAGCTTGTACTCTTAAAAATTCATCTTCATCATTCTGCGAATAAGACACTCTTGAAGATTCTCAGAGGTAAACATTTTCTGGCACAGAGAAAGCACCTTAAAAAATGTATTGAATACATAATTTTTTTTTTTTTTAAGACACAAGGTCTGGCTGTGTTGCCCAGGCTGGACTCAAACTCCAGGGCTCAAGCCATCCTTAACTATAGGTGTGCCACAGCACCCAACAAATTTTTTTTTTCTTAATTCCAAATAAGAGCCACAGGAAAGTTCACATTAAATTAACACAAAAATGTGAGAAAATGAGGTTAAACATGGTAGAGATAGATGTTTGCTGGGGTAGTCAGGGAGGCAGCTTCTTATAAGAGGTGAGACTTGAGTCTAGAACTGGAGGAACAGTAGAGCTTACAGAACATTCCAGGCAGGGGGAAGAGAATGAATTACAGAAAAGCCATTGTGTGGTGATTCCATGGACTCTGAGTAGCAAGACCCTGTCTCTAAAAAAAAAAGATATAGTAAGAACAGATGCAATGTTTGCAAGGTGATGCTTTGACATAATTGGTCTACACTTTTCTTTTTGCTGTCCTGCTGACTTGGGAAGCATTACCTTCTCCATTTTACCTAAGTCAATCCCAAACACTGTTAAGACCTGTTTAAATCTTAACGATGCTTTCAACAAGTGTAATGGGTCTCTATTTTCTGCAGGTCTGGCTTCATTCTATTTGGTAATTTAAGTTATTGTATTATATAAAGCCATTTCCCTGAATAGTTCCTTAGTTCCTAAAAAGCAAGTACCATGCTGATAATGTGTATCTACTTACCAGGCCTAACAAGTGATGATATTTCCTTTAAGACAAGCAAAGAAACTATAAAGTGCCAAGTGCATGATCCTACAACAAAAGTCTTTACGTTGGAGTTGTTTTATATATATTCCTCATCTTGTGAGGACAAGGATACCATTTTAAACATCTCCCCAGAGTCAATCACAGTGTTTAACAAATACTTCTTTTATTCAATGAGTAAGATAGCCAAAGATTGATTCTCTTACCTTTAATGTGTAGACTGTATTAGACAAAGTAAAACGCCTATCATCAAAGTTTAAATTAAAGAGAGTGGATGAATGCCATTGTGGCATATTTTTCTAGAAGTCAACCTGTGACATCAAGAATCAAAATTTTAAAATGTATAGAGAAATCAACACTGTGGTTAGAGTCAAAAGACCCCGTCGCAAACTTTGGGCCAGTTAACCTACACGGTGCCCGGTTTCTTCATCAGTTTCTTCCCAGAGTAAATGAGATAATGCGTAAACTAGTACCAGGAATACAGAGGGCAAATACTGCTAGATTAGTTTCTTCCCTCAGTTTCTTCCCAGAGTAAATGAGATAATGCGTAAAGTAGTACCAGGAACATAGAGGGCAAATACTGCTAGATTAGTTTCTTCCCTCCGCTAAATGAGAAGAAAATAATGACTCCGATAGTTACACTTCCATGAATATTTTATGTTGCGTCAGTGGACACAGAAAATACAAGGAGGGATGAGAGAACGCGAAAGGAACGGGGCAAAAGGACAAGGGCTAAGCAGGTTTGACCAATGCTTTAATCAATATCTTCCTTCAATTTCCTCTATCTTGGCTCTCGCTCTCCACCTAGCCCTCTAACCACACCTGTCGGGCCGGATCTCCCACCCGGTTAGTGCCGGCTGCCCCCACCACGCGGCGTTTCATCTGCCCAGCCGGCCCCTCACACCCCACCTTTCCCAGGCTTTTTAAGCATCCCTCAACCAGTCGAAATTCACCTGCACAAAGTAGTGAGGTCAACCGCCCTCCCGCCCTGGAGCCCGCCTCCCTTGGGCCTGGCTCCCTGGCCCGCCCCACCCGCGCCACCATGGAGCCCCGCCCCGGGCGGGGAGGGTCGGGGCGAGGGGAGGGCCTGCCAGGTGAGGCGCGGTCACCCGGGGCCTCTCACTTCCGCCCAGGTGAGGGAGGGCCGACGCCGAGCCCGCCCGCCCCGGGCTCCCAGTGAGCCTCCACCGGACCAGGTAAAGCGTGGGGTCCCGGCCGTCGGGTGCGCGCTGGGCCCCGGGGGAGAGGGGTCCCCGCGCCTCAAGGCCGCAGGGAGCAGCTCCCCCGCCGGCTGCCCAGCCTGCCTTCCCTGGCCCCGCGCGCGCTCCGCCCGCCAGCCGGCCGGGAGGGGGTGCGGGCCGGAGGCGGAGGGCGCCGCAGGGCACTCGCCAGGGCCACCGAGGGTATGGGCCGCCCCCGGCGTGCGCTCGCGCTGGACTCGGAGGCGGGGCGGGGGCGCCGTGCTCCTGCGTCTGGCCCGGGTGACCCCACCGTGGTCCCCGCCCCGCCGCGCAGGGCTTGCCGGAGGCCGCTGGCAGGGGAGCCGCCCAACCTCAGCAGGCCTTCCCGGCCTCAAATCTCGGCCCACTGGTGTTTGGTAGTGGCACGGATCAGATTTTGCACCCAGATCGGTGCCCACGCTTCGCCCCCGTAGCTGTGCGGAGTCCTTCCCTCCGCCGGTGACCGTGGAACGAGTGAACAGGTGGTGCCCCGCCTTGGGAGCCCGAGAAGGAGCGGGTGCCCAGACCCGGGCCGAGGGGGCAACTTGGGCCCGACTGGGTAGCGGCGCCTGGTTGTCACGTAGTTGAGGTTCCTAAGACTGCGGTCAGCCCCGGGCTCTGCCAGTCTCACTAAGTAGTTAGGGAGCACCAGGCGGAAAGTGCGCTGGCCTCCAGCCTCTGGGAAAATTCCTGGATTCCTGCTTTAAATCAAGTTCAGGAAGGCATTTCCAAATCAATTCCCAGCCTCCAAAAAGTGCCCCAGCCCTCCAGCCCACCTTGCAGGCCAAATTAATCTTCCCCTGGGGTGTTTACTGGGCACTTTGTCTCCAGGTGGCTCTTATAACTTTAGATTCAAATTCGTTGTTTCTTGGTTGGTCTCCGAGATTGAGAGGGTGCTCCTTTCGGGGCATTATTTCAGTAGGTTGTTTCTCTGTGGCATTTATGGTCAGATCATTCGTAGGTGCTTAGTAAGTGTTTCTTAAATGAGCGAAGAAGACTTCTGGAGACCTAGAAGAAAAATCTCAGTTCCACCAAGGATGACAGTACCACATTGTAGGCTAGCTAAGCTCCTATTAGCTGCCAATCCATATGCACACATCTATTTTATTTTGTGTGTGTGTGTGTGCGGCTGGTAAGTAGAATCCTACACACCTTTCCACCACTCACCTGGAGAAGCTGCTATGGATGCCAGCTATTGTTTTGTCTCCCTTTCCAAACAGATACAGCTTGGTCTATAGCTGCATTACTCCATAATAAGGAGGCTTGCATACATCTATTTTAGAGGAAAGCTAGGGAAAAGTGAGAGTAAAGACTCAAATCTGTTCATTTTGCAGTATTAATAAATGTTAGACGAGATAGAGACTTTGATGTTTCCAGGCCCCTAACAGTGTTTAAGATGTTAACCAGGCAGGGTGTGGTGCCTCATGCCTATAATTCCAACACTTTGGGAGGCTGAGGCAGGAGGATTGCTTGAAGCCAGAAGTTTGAGAGCAGTCTGGGCAACACAGCAAGACCCCCAATTCTACAAAAAATTTAAAAAGTAGCCAGGTGTGGGTACACATGCCTGTAGTCCCAGCTATGGGGAGACTGAGGCAGGAGCATCACTTAAGCCCAAGAGTTGAAAGAGAGCTGTGTTCGTGCCACTACACTCTAGCCTGGGTGACAGAGCCAGACCCTGTCTCCAAAAAAAAAAAAAAAAAGTTAACCAAAAAAATCAGAAAAATATCTCCAAATATATTAAATTTATTTGGGAATGAGAAATGAGGATTATAACCCAAGATGCACAGCCATGGCAAACCAAATATGCATCTGAAGAGAGGAAGGTAAAGGATAGCTTTTATTGCCAAAAGGAGAAGTTCATTTAAGCTGCTTGAAAACAGTTCATTGGTTTTGGGGATTCAAAGCCAGAGTTAGCCTCAGTTCATTGGTGGAGGTGCCATTATCAGGCAGGTGTTTTTCTGAGAGCATCTTACTTGAATTGCTGCAGTCGTAAGGAATTTTTTGTGGGGTTATTTTAGAATGTCCTTGAGACGATTTTTATCTCAGACATGCAAGCATGAACCTTCCCCCTGTGTGCTCTCCCAGCTCTAGTTTGGGTCTGATAAAAAGTGATTTCATCCTGGTATCTGCAACTTTGGCAAAGATATTTAGAAAGTTAATAAATGTGGAAGTGGAAGGTACTTACAGATAGAATTTATAAAATAAGTTCTGAAGAGATTTGACCTTACTAATTTATGTCCTATTAGGGGTGAGAGGAAAAAACACAAATTGCTTTTCCTCTGCTCCCACACCATTGACAATCAACACAGAAGACTTCTGTGACCAAATGTGTAGGAATTGCCCCCCGACCAGTGAGCAAGCAATCAGTTGTTCAGCAGAAGTCGACTGGGTATCTTACAATTCAATTCCTTGTGAGTCCCACAAGACTCACTTCTGATGCCAATCTGAAGCTCCAGGTTGTTTAACCTGCGCTTCTGACCGACTGGCTGTAAATTGGGAATATCACAACCCCCTCCTTGGGTTTGATTAATTTGTTAGAGCGGGCTGGGCATGGTGGCTCACGCATGTAATCCTAGATTTCTGGGAGGCCGAGGTGGGAGGATAGCTGTAGCTCAGGGATTCGACACCAGCCTGAGCATAGTGAGACCCTGTCTCTAGAGACAAGAAACAAACAAACAAAAAAGACAAAACCACAAAACCCAGCCAGGCGTTGTGGTGTGCACCTGTAGTCCCAGCTACCCGGGAGGCTGAGGCACAAGGATTGCTCACAGCCCAGGACCTGGAGTTTGTGGTGACTACAATCACTGCACTCTACCCAGGGACACTGAGTGACACTCTGTCTCAACAACAACAACAAAAAATTTGTTAGAGTGGCTCACAGAACTCAGGGAAACACTTGGGTGTACTGGTTTATTGTAAAGGATAGTACAAGGGATATGCATGAAGAGATGCACCGTTCTCCAGTAACTTGCTCACATTCAGCTGTCCAGAAGCTCTCTGTACCCCTCCTCTTGGGCCTTTTATAGAGATTTCACTGGGTAGACGTGATTGAAGAAGAATGGGGAAACCCAGGAAGGCCTGTCCGGATTCTTTTTGGCCTCTGTGTAGCATGCCTTCCTCCAGGGTATGGGCAAAACCCTTTCTGAAATGGGAGTCTTCTGACCAACAGTCAGAAAAGATAGGTCAGAGAATTTCTTGATGGCCAGCTCCAAGATAGAAAGGCAGGGAAAGAGTGGAGTCCTACCTTGGGGAGGAAAAGGAGCAGCTGAAAGGAGGGCAGAGAAGGTTGGGGGAGAGATTTTGTTTCCTGAGGCCTAAAGCACCTCGACATTATAACAGAATACTGTAACAAGGGCTATGGGAGTTATAAGGCAGGAGCCATGGACGAAAACCAATATATATATATATTACAATATCATAAGGGGTCACATAAAATAGGCTTGCCATCAGCAAAGGAGTTTTGTTTAAAGTTGAAAAGAAATTGTATTAGGCTCTCATCTGTGTTTAACAATACCTTAATAAGTTCAAGGCATGTGTTAGTGTTTCTATAACTGTAAAGCTAACATATTCATTGCAGAAAAATTGGAGAGAATTTTCAAAAAAGAAACTAAAAGCACACAGAAACCTTTCCACCCACTATTGAGAGATAATCACTAATAACATTGTGATATATTTTCTTTTAGTTGCATTTTTAAAGTTAAAAAGAGAAATCTGTATATTTTCTCATAGCAAATGTACTTTTAGCATCTTGTAATTCTGAGACAGTGGCTCAGCATTTTCTAGTTCTTACAATTGCATTTTTACTTGACAGCATTTAATAAAAATCCTTACACTGAATAGCCAAGCAGAATTTACTTGCTTTGCTAAAGTTTAACAAAAATAGATTGGGGAAGCCAAAATGGTGTTTAATTTGTTTACTTAAGGCTTTGCTCACCTTTGATGCACAAATTTGTAAGTTTTTTGGGAACCAGGACTATTTTGCCTTAATATTTGCATGACCATTGCTATTTTTTTTTTCTTGTGGAGATTCGGATGCCTTTTTTAAAGCCTCCATTTTCGATTCTGGTAGAAATGGAGGCTCTGGCAAATGTGGAGAAATTTAGTGCCTGTGATACCCTTCCTTTCAGTCACTGGCATAGATCGATGCTCAAGATGTAGAGGACACTTATTTCTTGTGTTTGCACAGCTATGCAGCCTGTGGAGATTGGAGACATGGAAACAGGTCCACTTACCATGTAACACTTGGCAAGTCATTTGATTTTGATCCTCCAGAATCTGGTCCTATTTGTAGATGATCTACCTGACTGAGATTTGGGGAGGTTGAAAGGAAATACGTTCAAGAATGTGTCTTATAAACTATAAGCCGTTATTCTCCTACTCTTTGCTCCTCCACCCTGATATTTAATTCAGATAAAATTATGGAGTTATGTTCCTTTTTTTGGGAAAAACTCAAGTTTGTGAGTGTTCTCAATCTGATAGTTACTTTGATAAAAAGCATAGAGACTTTATGAGCTGATAAACAAAAGTCTTTTCTAAAAACACTGTAGGGATCTTTCTGGAAAGGTATAGGTTAAAACTTTGCCATCAGTAAGCCATTTGTACATATGAACATTGGGCACTTGAGATGGGGTTAGTTGGGATTGAGATTTGCTGTAAACATGAGACACACACAAGATTTTGAAG